>JAQQBR010001833.1:7278846-7293328 GCA_030347285.1 Microctonus hyperodae
ACTAACTTTGGTTTCCAACCCTGGCGCTTGTCTCACTTTCGCATACACACTTATTTCATATCGTTCGCGCACACCATCTCTCTTTTCTCTTGTCGCTTTACCTCCTCGTTCTATATCTTTCTACTTCGTCGCGGTGAGATACATTTTTATTTATATTTATTTATTCTTTTTTTCGCACCGGGAGAACGGACATCAAAATTGCGACCGCAAGTGGAACGACCGAATTTCAAGTGCTGCACACAAATATATTTGCACACATTTACGCACACATATGCATAATCACAGAGTGATGTTGATATAGTTAGTGTACTGATGTTGGTATTGCTTGCTACGTCACCATCACCACTTTCTTATATATATTCTCATTCTTTTTTTTTGTCTTTATTTTTCTTTTCATCATATCTCTGATCAGATGTATATTTTTATTTGTTTTTTTTTTCCTCTTCGCACTATACTCTTATACTTTTTCGTATTATTCTTATTTTTCAACAACGATATCTCGACAAAGACACACATAACATGATTCATCGTGCTAAGGGCAAATGATGTGATTTTTAGATAATAATTCTACTTCTGTATATCATATAGTCCCCAAATATTTTCAAATTGATAATACCAACGTATTTTTCCCTCGTGTTTAAATCTCTGCTTACAATATATCAGAACTTATTTTTCTATTTATAGATTTATTATGCTGCATCTGTATATTTAGTAAGATGCAGATATATGTATAGAAAATGATAATAAAAATTACAATTTTGACTGTGTCATTTAACGCACACTATATTTATTGTTGATTGCCTGTGAATTCAGGGTAATGCGCAATAGAATTAGTGTGGATTGATTATGAGAGAGTACGAGGCGATTTCTCAGTATAGCATAGATACGAATTGGGGCCAACAACTAACGATTTTCCATCCATAGTTAAGAGAGTGAGGACGATACCACTATACATAATACATACATATACACTTAGTACATATGTGTGTTATTTCGATCAGGAAAAAAAAGGAGAATGAAGAGAAATACCTGATGAGTCCATAAACTACTAAAGCACAAATGAACTTTTATTTTTAATTGAATGAAAAAAAAAATATGAATAAATATAACCTATCAAAACTTTTCCAATGAATATTTTCCATAGAGAAAATGAAAATAAAAAAATATTCCAAACGATATAATTTTATTCGTTAATTATAATATTTATAATTGCAAACATATTAAATTATTCAATTATATAAAATAAATTTTATTTAATAAATACATTTATATATGAATAATATTTATATACCCGGTTATACATAGACCAATGACACTCAAAAATACTTATATACTATACACCTTGTCATTTTCTATCTTACTCGAGCCTTCGACTTCTCTTTCATCACCCTCTGGACTCTTTGCTTGCTCACTCCCTTGTCATTCTATCTCTTCTACAGTCTACACTGTGATATTTTCCCCGTTCTTTCAGTATATACCACTGACACTACCGCCATTTTTCACGGCAACGAGGGCACGTAGGAGCTATAGAGTGAGAGGTGGAGCTATATAAACTATAAGATAGAGTATGCGAGAGAACTAAAAAGAGAAGCTTGGTGGCACGCAGAGGCCGAGGGAAACAGGGACACACGCGATAGTGATTTCGTTTGTGTCAAACTACTACGTCTCCTTTAATACATTTATATACATGTATAAATATATATGTGTGTAAATATATACATATATAGTGTTTATATGTATGAATACTTTTCTCTCGTTCTTCTTCTCCTTCTCCTACTCCCTCACCACTCTTTTTCTATATATTCCTTCGTTTTTCTCGCCATATTATCTGACAACCATAGCCGGACGTCCGCGCAGGAAAGAAAGTCGTTACGACATTTAATACTTTCCCACAGAAATTAAAATAAAAAAAATTTTATTTCTTTTTTTGGTAATTTTTATATATTCAATCTATTTACGATATTATATTAATTAATATGACATAAATAAATACCAATAAACAATTTCAATTATCATTCCTCTTATAAGCAAGCAGAAATATATTTTTATTTGTCTTGTAATATATATTTAATGTAGCTGCAGATATATGTATTAATAATTTATATTTGTTAAAGTGTCAGGAAAAAGTTTTGTGATTAGAATCGACTAGAACAAAATAAATATGAATAATTAGGATATAAATGAATTTGAAAAGAGCGTTGATAATATTATGAGAAATTGGTATAAGAAATGTATTAAAAGACAAATGTACTTCGTCTTCGTTGAACAAAATATATACATATATGTATATAGTTATATATTATTATCAGACATCTGTCTTTCTTGCTTTTATTACAAAGCTTTTGTTCTGGTTCGTCGTCTACCCGACGACCTCACACGCACTTTTCCCTTTTGCTCTTTCATTCTACAACGTTTCTTTTTCGCTTCCTCCTCTTTCTTTCCGCTTGTGTCTCATTCATTCCCTCACGCGATTATTATTCACTCTCCTCTCACTCAACATATCCTATATAAAATTGTACAGGCCGAGTGTCTAGATAATGTGGATCCCTCCATATTTATTTCCCAAATATATACATTATATAATAATAAATAACACTAAAAAAAATATTATTAATAAATATAATTTTCATTTAATGCAATGTCTGTATTTAAAAATTATATTTATATATTTAAATTAATATTAAATATTTCTAGATGATTTTTTCATCATCTAGATAGGTAATAGATGTAATTAATTGTTTAAAAAAAATTTTTAAAATGATTACAAAATAAATGGTGGGTGTCGACGCTAAATATATTCAGATTCCAGACTCATTCTCTACAATCTACACAGTCTATAGTAAGTCCACGGGCAATAATGGTGGAAACAGAGTGGATAGAGACGCAGACACGTGCTTTTGGAATGGCCCAACAATTCGTAGACACACCGTTAACCAAACGACAGTAGAGAAGACTATAAACCAACGAGAGGGAGAACAAATGAGACAGACTGTTGAGCAAAAATATAGAAGTGGGAGAATTGTATATAAACGTATATGTATATATGAATATACATATTCCTATATCGATATAGATATATTTATTTATGTATATATACATGTAGTATATAAGGACGAATGAGAGACGGAGAGAGATGGAAAGAATGAAGAGAAACGATCGATTCTCATCGAGTTTCAAGGGTATTGAACGACAGGAAAAAATATATTACATCGCCAGGATTACGTCCTCATATATATAAATCCTCAAGTGAATTTAGTTTTTCATTTTACATTCACTTTTTCTCCTTTTCACATTCTCCATTTCTTCACTCTTTTTTTTTATTTTTCATTCCACTTTTAATTTTTTTTTTAAATACTTTTTGAGATGATCATTAATGTACATATGTTTATATAAATTCCTTCGAACGGTAATAATATAAAACGAATGTTTGTATATATATATAGTGAAAGAGAAAAAGAAGCAGTGTATTAAATATTTTATTTTATTATTATATCAACTGTTAGATTTATTGATTTTATTTTAAAGAGTTGTGATGAATGTTAAATATAAATATTATTAATTAATATGAATTTTTATCATAAGTATTATATATATAGGATGATTGTTCGAATTCTTATTTTTTACTTTGACGTAACTGTATGTATACAGCATTTAGAATTTGTGTATAGCCATGAGGGCATTATCCTGAGCGTCCCCTAAACGCTCGACTGCTGTTCCCCCATCAAAAGAGTCTAGTCGGCTTTCAGCCTCTTCTCGCCAGCGATACTTATACCTATATACTCATTATATATACATATATAAACACATATACAAATATAAAATAAACGTATATGTATATGTGAAAATAAAATTCACGAGTTGATCAAACTATATTTTAATTTTATATAAGAATTAAATGTATACATTTTGAATTTTATTTAAACGATGTATTCTCATGTAGTTAATTTGTTTGGCGGATTAAAATGTTTTTCTAGCTTATTGTTAAGTGTTATTTAGTATATAGAAGTTTGTGTAGGTATATGTATGTGTTTGAAGGAAAAAAAAAGTTGGTTTTATATACGTGTATGTATATGAAGCGAAAATGCATCGCCAAGTATCGATTTCGCTGGCAGCGTAATTACGCTAAGAGCCTCCTCGTTTTCATTTGTGGGGTAAGCCGCAGATTCGCGAGGGCTTCAATATATACTTTGTGTCCAAGCGCCCGATTTATATCCCCTTCAGTTTCCCCTTTCGCATCTTCTCTACAATTTTTTACTATTATTATTTTTTTTTTTTGATTTTTTTTTCTCTCGCTATATCAATTTGTTTCTCTTTCTGTATATATTTTCTATTTGGGATTTTTTTCTGCCCATCGCATTGTTGCCATTCCAGTACACTTATATTTATATTTGAAAAGCAATCCAATTTAAAATAAAGTTGAGAATAATAAATTAATAAATATATATTCAAAAATATATTTTAATCAATTTAATTAATTACTCCAGTGTAGTTTTCCTAAGATATTATATTGGAATAGTAAAAGAGGAATATCAATATGTATTAAAAGTTAAATATTTAAAGAGCAAACTCTAAAACTTTTCTTCTTATATTTTTTTATTAATAAAATAAAAATGAGTGAATTTTTTATTTTTATAAAATATTTATTGTAAGTAAAAAATTACGAGTCTTGATAAAAATAAATTGGAAATAGTATATAGATTGCTATAGTGTGTTAGTAAATGAAATCCGTCTTTATTTTCGGTGGCAGTATAGTATGGCGCATTACGACGATTATATTCTTCTTACTATTCTTAGGCATTTCGTTTTGTTCACCCTCGTATGCGTCGCATCACAAACATTTCTTTCGAAAGAAAGAGAGCGCATTACAGTACCTACCAAAACACTATAATATTCTCTTTGCCTCTTTCTCCATCTCAATATTATATATACCAAGTGCCATCAACAGTTGACCTCGACCAAAACGGTCATAGCAAAAGAATGTCCTAAGAAACATTTAATAATATATATCTCCTAAAAATTTCATGCCTTCAAATAAATCACAAAAATAAAATTCTGTCTAAAAAATAAATACAAATTCAATCTCCATTATCAACATACTGATGTATATCTGAATAATAACAACAATAATAATACAAAACATCTGAAAAAACAAGACTAATTTTAATCAGTAAGATGAGAAAAAAAAATAATAAAAAAAAATATTAATCACAATTTAATGTTGAAATTATACTCTCTTCATATTTTTTTTTGTCTCCTGATTTTGATATAAAGAGAATGTTAGGCGACCATGTAAACTATATAGAGAGCTCGCGACAGCAATGCACGACGTCGAGGGACAATGAAAACAATGTCCGGATGAGTAATCCGTACGTTGGAAAGAGTCATATATACCAACGAAACGAAAGAGAAAGAAAGGAAGGAAGAGAAACCAAAAGAACATGTTGGTGTGTGACAAAAGCGACAAAGAAAAAATAACTAAAAGTCCAACTACACATTCCCATATATGTATATATATTATATGTAGACATAGGTAGTCTATGTAAATATATCTATACACAATGATAAAGTGTATGAGTGTGCACTGTATACACAGTAATGTAAGAGAGTGAGAAATGTTGAAGAATGTGCGGGTGGTAAAATGAGATAGATAGAATTGGTGAGATGCAACAGAAAGACAGTCCATTGCGGTACGTGTGTCTATATAGTATATACTGTATATACTATACCCTCCTTAGTTAGTCACACGCATACCAACCTACTCTGGGAATCTGAGGGTGCTCCCAAGTATGGCCAGTTTGCGCTAACGGCGACAATGTGGGAGCCCTCAGGTAAAAGCACAGCAAACCCATGCAACGCCTTTAAAATAATATATATATATATATGCGCTTGTATTTATTTGAAGGCAAAAGAGTCATAAATATAATAATATTATCCCTCTAAAATCTTTTCCGTCACTTTGTCATTCATTTGCCATTATTACTTCATTACTTTTAAAACTAACACAACAAAATTTATATAATCTATTATCGACCTTGGTAAATATTTTTCTGCGCAGTTATAATTAATATATACATTTGCTTCTGTTGAAATTTTTCAATGCACGAAATAATTATGTTTGTATATTATTTTAAAATTATCATTCGAAAATATAATTTTGTATTAGTCATAAGATATTTTGGACACGAATAAATTTATGAATTATATTTATACAGTTAGTTTAGTAAATATTATATAATACCGGTAAATACAGTGGGATAATTTTGAGAAAGAGTGTATAATATCTGTGAGTATACTGAAGTAAGAGAGAACTTTGGGGTTTTAAAAATTATATAAAGGGTATATACAACAGAGAAAAATATAAAGAGTCGTGTGGTTGTACGTGGTGGGTCGATCCACTGACGAAATATGGGTGCACTTTTCACCCTGGTCGAACTAACCAACCAACCCCACAGATATAGAGTCTACCATGTTCACTATATACCAATGTATATGTATATATTAAGTAGTATATACATGTAAAGGCTCACAGTCATACCAATCTCGTACAACTCTTCTCGCAGTATAACATGTAAGAACGACCCTGAGAGTTCACACAACTGCGAGTCCTTCGGTTGCACAGAATTTTCCACCATGTATATATACATATACACATATGTATATATATTTGTTTACTAACACATGTGCTGTCGTTACACGAATGAGTATCTGGCAATTTCAATCCGCGCGAGGAGAGAAGATATTGGATGTGTCAGTGGGCTCTAAAGCCAACTCGTTTCACGTTTGAAAGCGAGTAGGAGTAGAAGAGAGACAGAAAGAGAAAGGAAAAAGAGAGTGGGAGATATGGCTGAGAGGGGCGATGAAGGAGAGAAAAAGAAGTGAAGAAAGAAAGATGGGAATATATAGAAAAAGTTTGCGTTGAGTCTGCCAGTTTATCGCTGTGTGGATCTCAATGTTTTACTTTTTTTTTCTACATAAACACAAAAGCCAAAAAAGCGCTCTTGTTTATTTTAAATAAATTTATACATATTATATTAATATAATTATGTATACAAGGAAATAATATACACAAGAGGAGGAAAAAGAAAAAGAAGAATAGAGAGAATAAAGGAACAATTATATTAATAAATAATTATTAATGATATTAATAATGAGTGGTGAAGACACAAAAAAATTGTCGGTTTAATATAGAGAGGCCATTGTGTTCACCTGTGTGCCCCCCTTCGTCGCGTTAACATCCCTGATATGCAGCTATATTATATCTCTTTGTCATTGTTTTATATTTTATACTCTGTCCCCTACACGTACTGCAGACGAATATTTCTGGCACCTGCGTGACGTCACGCAACGAAACAGCTGGTCATTCCTTTCTTATACCTGTGCGCGGCCGTCGCCGCCTCACAGTGCGAAGCTTCAAGCAGTTTAAAGTTTAAACACACTTTCACGGTGGGTCTAATGCTATATACCTCTTCGTCCCACCACATCTTTCACTCCTTATTCGCTTATATACACACACGTATATATACCTATACATGTTTATATATTTATTCTTCCTCTTTCGTCTCGACCCGGCGCTTCCGTCACTTCATCACTCCGGCTTATTTCCAATCTGATTTCAATGTTATAAACGACTCCCGGGGTCTTTTAATGTTTTAACTTGACATCGAAACCTCTGCCAACATATCACATAACTAAATGGTCATTTCTCTGCTATGAATTTGCAGGATTATTTATAAAGTTTAATTTTTTATTGAGGAAATGTTTTTAAATCATTTCATAATTTACGTACAATATGAATATTTAAATATTAGTGTAGAAATTATATATTGAATGATTTTTTATATATGAACAATAGATAATATGTATATCTATACATATACATATTGTTTATATGCAGTATATTTAATTTGCCTGGAGGCAATACGAGTACAAGCCGAACATGAAGAGTGTATCGGTGAACGAGAGCGTCAGTGAACACTAACGGAAACAGCTGCTAGTGCGATGCAATGTACTGGTGTTCGCGCGCGCCACCGGCCTGTGTGCGAGCTCACTTTATAATGTTTCAGGGGTCAAAGAATAATTATCCGTACACGTGTATACGCGCGCGCTTTTATAGAGTTGAAATTGGAAAAAAATAAATAACCAAATGCCAAAAGAATAAAGAAAAAAAAAATATAAATCGCATTGAGAGAAAATGAAAGCAAAGTAAAATATTATATGATTATACATGCAGAGAAAAAAAAGTTTCTTTTCTCCTCTTTTTTTTTTGTGAATCATTTAATTTAATATTGTTGATTAATTCCGTTTGGAGAGTGCAGACGTTTTTAGGATGAGGTAGAGAGAGAATGAAAAAAAAAATAATGCAACAAATATAATATATAAACACTGAGAAATTACTTATCTCCAAAAACGTGCCACGTATTACTTCAACTCATGCTCTATTCTCTTATCTTGAACCTCCTCCAGCTCAGCGATCATTTCTACTAGTGTTTTTTATTCTCTTTCATCCTGCGCTCTCCTTTTTTTTCATCCATACATATGTTTACATGTAGGTATTCGTATACATGTATACGAATTTTATACACTGATGTTTGCAACAACCATTTCAGTACAAACTTGTGTGTTTCGTCCACGCACAAAGAATAAATTCAATGCATTCCAAGAATATATATATAGTTTCTCAAAAGGAAAAAATAAAAATATTAAAGAAATAAAATAACCTAGAGCCAAGCAATCCAAAAATACACAACGAACTTATCTTCGTATACTCTACATCCTATTTCTGTATCTTAGAGGTAAATAATCGTAACTTATTTATTTTTGTAAACTTAGATAAAACAAGATTTCAAATTGTTAATCTCTGTATTGATATATTTTATCCGCTAATTTTCAAAATATTCCACATGATCTAAATTGAAAATAATAAACAAAAATTCCCTTCGTTCTAATAATTAATAAAATTCAATCAGTTAATATTAAACCAAACGGAAAATAATGTCGTTTTTGCGCATATTATTATTCATTTCATTAAAACCACAACAATTATTATCGATCTAGCATATTAAAAATTAACAAACTAATTTGTAAAAGTAAATTACAGATAACAAGACTAATTGCATCATTGATTAAAAACTTGGAAAATAATTCTTTCTGTTTCGAATTAGACGACATTACTTATTTCCAATTAACATTATTCATTATACATTCAATGTAAATTAAAAAAAATTTTCTCCATCTATAAATATTCCTTTCCTATCACATTTCCCCCCGTACTAAATTAAATAATAATTTTTATTCCACTCTAAACAATAAAAAAAAATACACATATAAACAACAACGAGAAAAAGGGAAATTTAAAAAGAAAAATAAATCAGAAAAAAATATAAAGAGGTTATAGAGCTCAATTTCGGTATACATGAACCTCTTATACACATCTTGACGAGTAGTCCCTACTTCCACACGACGATGCTCGCCACTTGGTCGTCGTTTTTCCCTTGCTCTCACACTACCACACAGATACCGTTGGCCAAGCTATGTTATCTCCCTTTCCCTCGCTTCACCTTCCTTCCCGACTCGCCATCTATCGGAACGCTCATTTATACATACACATACACACACATATCTCCCCGTGTCCCCGCACTCGCGCGCGTCCAACCGCGTCGCGCACACGCCGAGGTTTCACTCGTGCATATACCACATTACAACGGGCTATTCGCCTTCTATATACGTGTAGTTGCGCCGACGGTTCATGGCAAAACTACAGTTAATTCACTCGACAACCAGGCAGATTTGAGTCACCCAAACGGACTTCAAAGCGCTGCCACTTTTCTATTAGAAACTTTTTTTTTATCTGCACCATACTCTATTATGTATTGCATTTTATATATTATTATTATTCTTTACTGATGGCTTTATATTTATAGCTCATTCGATTTTACTTTATTACTAATATGCAGAAATTTCTATCAAAAGTCCATTAGCATTTTAACCACTATTGATAAATTATCCGCATGAATTTATCAAGTTTATAAATAATATGCTCAATTAATTTATATATTATACTTTATAAAAATTAGTATACTGATGTTTTTATTATATATGTATATGTGTTATGTATATAACTGTGTATAGATAAATGTATATAATACTTCCGCGCCCAACTTGGAATGACTCTTATATTGTCGATTACATCAAGGACGTATCAGAGAGTTGAAGAAAAAGATGAAGAATAAAAATAATCATAAAACAATCAAAGCATTACGTGAGCATATACATTTATACAGATGCGTATACACTAATTATTCGAACGTGATTGAATAATTTATGTCGTTATCGACGACAAACACCCACATATGTACAATACACAATACAGAATATTCCATACATATATATTGTCAAAATCAATCGTATTTCGAAATATACATATTTTGTTTTATTTGTGCATCAGGTATTTACTACAAAAAATACCATACCAATGACGAGTCTATATATCTCATATACATTTTTGTTTATTATCATTCCCTCCCTGCTATATGCACTGCACATATTGTGTGTATTATACTATTTACTGGTTGATTTCACTATATTCCATCAAGCATTATGGGCGGTTATATAGTCTACTGCTTGTGTATATATATATACAATGTATCCCTTCACTGACGTACGTATAGCGATACATACGTGTACAATTTTCCAAGGTTATATCATTGGTTATATAGTCTGACGACTGTTAACGACCCTCACACGTCCCATAGTGTCAAAATAAACTGTCCAAGTTTATTATATATATTTATAATACATATTACAATACTCATATATCACTTAATTATTTTTCTTTCTCTTTATTCTGTGTATATATATAAATTCATTTAATTCAACTGCAAATTATGAAAAATAATATTGACGATTATAATTACAAAACATTTAATTTTCTGATATGTGGTATTAACACTTATAAATACGCAATGGATTACGTTACCTATTATTATTAATATTATTATTGTTGTTTCATTGGCATTTAGTATTTTAATGTCATATTTATATTATAATAAATTGCTTGTACACATATATGTGCGCGCGAATATATTTTTTCTATCGCAATATAATTCAAGAGGTGAAGCAAATGCGCTGGTTTCGCCTTTCCGCCCTCTGTTTCTTCATCTATACAACGTATACTGACAACTATATCTACTGTATAAATGTATGTATGATGATATGACGACGAAGAGACCACTGTCGCACCAATGACAGTATACGACGTCGACCCTACTTTTCGCTGGCTGGCCTAGAAACCCACTTTCGCGTTCGTATTAAAAGCGAAATCAACGGGTTACCTCATTGCCGCTGCCAATTTCCCAGACTGATCATCACGTCATACTACATTATACTGTCTAATATATATTTTAATCCGTTGTATTGATCAATATATTCAAATTATCCTATACCAGCCACTTCACTCATTAGATAATAATAAATTGAGGAATAAAAAAAAAATAATATTCATGAATTTGAATTCATGTTTAACAGATGTTATTTTTTTTTACATGTTTTTATTTTTATTTCTCACTGAGAGTATATATATTGAATAATCGCGGTTGTACAGATATATATATATGTGTTTATGTTGTGTATATATATATGTATATATTCACTTGTGCGAACATTGGGAGGGGAGTGTTGAGGAGGTTGGAGAAGATATCGATCGTTGGCTTCCGCTTGGCCGCAGAACGGACAAAACGTCGCGCCGAATTATCCTTTAATCACTTGGATCAAATTTCAATTTGATAATATACTCATCCATTTACTCGAAACAAATAATATTTCAAGTTCACAATCCCTTTATTATACCATCAATAATTAATGGATAATAAATAATATTAATAAATTTAATTGCTGTATAGAATTTAAAAAAAATTTATTTTGTCATTTTATCACTGTATTGATAAATATCATATTTTACTCTGTGTACATTTATGATTTATTAAATAAAACGTTGTAATGGGAGAATTTTAATGCTCTTATACATATCCATGTGCATGTATAGCATGTTTATACATGCATACATTTATGTATAGACATAGCGATGAATGATGATAATGAAAAGCTGGTGGAAAAATGAGAAGCGCGATTATGCGATGTTGAGAGAGTATAAACTCTAAAAGGGTAGGGGATATATTCACAACGACAGTCTATCGTTCGTCAGTGCAAGAGAAATACCGATAATTCTAGGCAGAATAAGAGTGTGGAAGAAAGAGAGGGATAAGACACGACAATCGCCGAAGCTATACGGACAATCACGAATGCGGAATCGATGCGAGAGTGGAGTCTCATGCCGACAATGCGTTTCGTCTGTTTAGAAAATTAACGCTAGGCGGCCCCACTAACTACGATTATATCGCATTTCACACCGCACACACAATACAACGTTTACACTGATGAGTATACATATACATAAATGCGACTAAATATTTATGTATATATATAATATAGACATGATTCTGTATGTTTGTATTTAAATGCTTCAAAATGTTTTGTATTTAATTTCGATTATACAGATTTTTTTGTCGATGATTGTACATAATGACACTATTTTTTTTTTATTTTTAACGATGCTCTAGATATTCTTAAAGGAATTTTAAATGAATCGCGAGTGTGAAATAAAAGTAGATAAGATGTTTATTTAATTTATTTAAACCTGTTCATTATTTTACGATTTATCGATTAGAATTATTAAATGCTCTAAAAAATGACTGTTGAAAAACTATGGCGAATAATAATACGAGAAATAATTGTATATTAGTTTGTATTATATGTAGAAATCTGAAGAAATTTATACATGTGCAAATTAAAAGAGAATAATAAAACAATTTCACATGAAGAAAAAATATATGAATTAAATTAATAAAATTAAATACATTATTGAAATATTTTGATGTAAATAATGATAATAATATATTATTATTTATGTACACAAATTCATGAACTATAATATACTGTGTATAGATATTTTGATGTTACATACATAATGTAGATTATATATGGCTGATGTGACTTTATATTCCTACATGCGTTGGTTCATTGATTGCCCACAATGTTTGTGCTTGTTTGCTTTACTAAATTGAGCCGGCATGACACGTTGAGAGTGTATATACATATATAATATATACATATACGGATAAAAAAGATGACGAAAGAGTCATATTTATACATTGAATAATAATAAATACATCAATTTAATTTCTTATTTTCCCCAATAATTATTATTGATTAATCGTTTATGTTTGCATATTTTTATATAACCCGGATCAAGTGGATGAATTTTATAAGCAATAGCGTATAATATACACATCGTCTCTTTTTTCACTGTGATGATTAAAAAAAATAATAAACTTTATATTAAAGCGGTGATATATAAAGTAGGAGGGGAAAAGAGAATGAGTGTAAGAGTCAATCTCGAGGTCTTATCGGTCGCCCAAAATGACGCCGTGATTAAATAACGTAAATTTATTTCACATTATATACATCGATGAACGTGCATTCACGACAATGAAATTGTTCAGGGAAATTCGATCAATATATAATGAATATATCTGTTTATTTATAACAAAGAATTGGGAAACTAAATAGATATTAAAATAAATTTAATTTATAAAGTGCAGATAAGTTGTAATAAATATTTTAAATGTTTCAGAATTTATATTACGTTGAAATAGATTAGCTTATGCTTGAGTTAGATGAACAACAACACAAATGAAGTCAGTGAAAGGTTTATGCATATATACATATATATATATAAGTATATATATTCTTTGCTGAAGAGAATCTAAACCGGAAAACTTATTTACTTTATTATTATATCTCGCTTTCTTTTTTTTTCTCTTTTTTTTTTAGTTTTTTAATTATATTATTTTCCTCTTTTCGATCATTCCATATTACTGCTTACGGTATTATCACACTTTAATAATAAATGTAAAGAATACATTTCAAAAAAAAATACAAGACTCTTTTTTCTTCTTTATTTCGCTGCTGTTTTACCGACCGACGGTATTCATACAACGATTGATTTTCATTTTTTTTATGTAAACTTTTTTTTTTTGTTATTTTGTCTCATCGATTTTTTTTCTCTCAGATACTTGCTCATAAATTTTTTTTATCCTCCTCTCTTTTCAATCTCAACTCATCTCACTTCTCGTCGTTTCGTAAGTACGATTTAGCGCGTTCCGGACGCATAAACACAGACGTATATAATACAAAACGACCTTGAGGTATTTGTACATGTATACATATATATTTTGCGTCTCCGTGTCGCGCAGTTCCGGCATTTTGAAATTCATTCGTGTTATCAAATAAAATATATAATAATATATAAAAATCGTCAGGCGATAAAAAAATATTTCATTTCCAATTGCCCAATTATTTCATAGATCAACATTGTAATTAAAAAACAAACGAGGGAATAATAAATACATCTATATAATTGAATGAA
>JAQQBR010001833.1:7298468-7309033 GCA_030347285.1 Microctonus hyperodae
AAATTTTGTTTATGAATAATCATAGTCATTCAAACTTATATTCGCAAATTTTTCTCCTTATATTAACACTATATTTCCTTTTTAAATAATATATGTAATAGATAACAATAATTTGTACAGCGCAAAAATGTTTATATAAATTTCGCGGACATATATAAAATCAAGTCCACAAGTGATTTACCCTATCTAATGAGTTATACCTCTTTTCGTCCCTCCACACTGACCTCAGTTGCCCTCTCTCGGTCGTTTAACCAATCGCTTTATGTCGCGTACGATCGCCTTCTCGCGCCTCTTCTCTTCTGTGTCGCCTGCGCTGTTTGACCTCGCTTATTTTATTCGCGCTTCGTTATTATAAACTTATCATTTTTTTTTTCTTTTCATTTCCCCATTATATATTATATTTTATCATTTGTTCATATATTTACATCAATTATCGCAACTAAATCGCTACGTCAAATACTTTCTTCGTATTATATCATAGAAAAAATAGTTTACAAATTGATGGTTATAAATTTGAGCAATAGCTAAATATACGCTTATACTAAGAATATTTAACATTGATGCAATATTGTTTAGTTACAACAATATACATTCTATAACGTACAACAACATCACAAAATAACTGTGAATGTGTGAGTGTTATGTGTGTATATATTCTGTGGCCCCTTCGCTCTTTTATTTCGTACTTTTTTTTATATATATACATATATTCTCTCTGTTATTTTCTTCACATTCTCTCTCTTTTAAACCAAGTCTCTTGTTTTCTCTCCGTCTCACTCTCGTTCATCTACACCAAGTCACCAAACGAGTCTGCCTCCCGCCTTTTGTTGCTCTTTCCCCACACGATATGCTGCTGCAATAATTCCCCCTCAATACTGCGCCGCTGTCTTCGCGCACTCATTCTCTGTCTTAGTTATATGTGCATTTCACGGTCTCGTGCTTGCTCTTTTCTGTCTTCCTACTCTTTTCAATTTTGTTTTTTTTTTCTTTCCACAGTCCTCACATTGCCGAGTACATTTACTTGCCGCAGTCCAACCGTATACATACATATACAGATGTATCTGTATATATCTTACATTATCATGTATATACATATGTATACCTCTTTGCTGAGAGTCTCTCGCTACGGTTAATAAGTAGCTTCCTTCTACCATCGCAATCCTTTGCTCGAGCGCCAGAGTCTCATTCTCTGCGTTGCAATCATAATCATCAGATACATTCCATTAACTAAAATACACCTTATCATCATTATCATTATTATTAATATTCTATTGCAACAATATAATATATTATTATAATTCTAGATATATCAATTGTCAATTGATACACGTAGAAATAATATTTATATAAACATCTTGAGCGAAAACAAACGAAATTTATATTAATATAAATTTTAATGCTCAATGCATAAATTAATTATTGAATAAAAATCTATTCAATGAATTTATTATGTATACATGTAAATTTATAGAGGGTGAAAGTAATGCAATAAATAGAATCTTATCTGTCTGTATCAGCTGTTAATACAACACATCGGCGACAAATATAATTCCTATCAATGCCATTTAACAAAAGCAGTATCCCGATTTAATATTGAAATTATTACACATAAAATGACATACACATCAATGATATAATAATCAATTATAAATCGGTAATATATTTTATTGCGTACAAAAAAAAAAGATTGAGAGAATATCGCAAGAAGCCACATCGCCACATGTGCTACATCGTTTTCATACATTTTCCCCCTTTTGTTCGTTCGTTCACCGCCGTCAACGCGCCATCTCATACGGCCCTGGTGGCTCGCGCGCATCGTCTTTTGTCCTCGCATCCCGTTTCTCCCACTTTGTATATATAATAATATAATAATACCATATACATACCATTATACATAGATATATATCTACATATATAAAGAGTAGACTGTAGAGAGTGTATGTTCGTTTGTCGAACTCTCCTCTCACCTTCGCCACTGGTCGCCCATCGGCCGTCGCGCGCACTCCTGCTACGCGTCATCCCTGTTTCGTTCCTGATGGCGCGTGCCCCTCCGCACCTCACTCAGTCGCTCGGCCATCGGTCTTTCTCCCTTCTATTCGCCCGAAGTCACTGTCACTGTCGCGCCAACCATATTATATACATGTATATACATACCAATATGTATTTCGCATATATATTCTACTCGCACCCCTCTCATACTCGCCCCCGCTTGTGGCCGCGCGCGCACATACCATATCCCAGATGCTCCACGGTTCCGTTCTTTTTATCCCACTTTTCTGCCCGCCCGAAGCTTCGCCGATGACGCACGAAACACGTCTCTACTTCAATTCTCACCAACACATCAGTATATATATGTATGCATACAAGAATATCGTGCAGCAAAGTCCCTTTACCTCTACGGATTATCGAATGAAACATGAGGATTTTGGGATGTAAAGCATGCCAATATTATGATGATACTGTGCACTTTTATAATACGTTGCTGTTACATTATAATATATATTATAACATTATATGTAAAGATGCAAATATAAGTACTTATATAGAATAGTAAATAGGTATATCTATACAGACATGATTATCATATTTTGTTAGATTTAATATTGAAAATTATGTAAAGATATTTGTATTGTTTATGAAGCAATAATCGAACATGTGAATTAGTAATATTAATATCTCAAATCGACGATCCAACGATATTTTGGTGTAATTTTATAGTATAATATGTATCTAACTTTTATATAGTTATCATAATGTGTTTATTGATGTCAAATTGATTTGTGAAAGTTGTCGAATTTATTTTTAATTTTTTTATCATAATTTTATTCATTATTGATACAACTGCCACAGGCGATTGTGATGATAAAGAGCGCACGTGTATTTATATTGTTAATTTTTTTTTTAATATATATGATAGTAAAATGTTTGGTATTTAACAATTTCAAGTGGATCATGGTAGGTTGCAACATAGTTAAGAGACGTAATTGCGCGCGAATGAGAGAGAGTCAGAGATAGAGAGATGGAGATATGAAATTACATAGAAAGAGAACGGATGATAATGAGAAGTTAGGCATAGTGAATATTACCAGTTTGCATTTCCGGGAGTTCAGTGAGGTTGGGTCAACACATTGCGCCGATATACATTATAAATGTATGTGTAGTAATAAGTTAGTATATAATACTGTCTTACAGTCCATTTTGGTACATACTTCGATAATTATTATCATATCTATACTACAAAGGCAACTTATTTATGTATGTACACATACTTGTGCAGATAAATTAAATATGTATAGAATTTCATTTATAATGAATTCATTTTATATATTTTCATACTTATTAATTTGTTTTTACATATGTATATTGCAGGAACATGATTTTATATCTATTAATTTGATTATAGAATATTATTTGTTATGATTATCATGTATAATATAGTTGTATATCTGTGTATCGATCAAACATACGTCATGTCATTGTCGTCAGCTGTCAGATTAAATATCATGGCATGTTTGCAGATGGTGCTTGTTGCGCCACCAGGCTCGTCGTGGCTACTCTTTTTTTTTACAGATTGGTAAATAAATTTCATGCATTAATCACGCATTTATGTGTGTTATAAACAGTACACTACATAATCCTTATAAATAAATACACTATAAAGGTTAAATTGAAAATTAATTATGAAATAAACGCTTGTTTGAAATTCTTTGAATAATCGAGTGAAACCATTTTGATTCCACTGTGAGCCACAGTGAGGAAATTTGTAATAAAAAATTTTTATAGGTTTACTGTAGTATATATAATATATATACTATAGTAAATTGAGAATTTTATTAATTTCAGAGAACAGGTCAGTTGGGAATTAATCTAATGTCGTAAAAGCAGGAAAACGTAGATAAATGATATATGTAATTTAATGTATTAATGCCGAATTTCGGCATAAGATGGTGCTACCTCTCGACGGGGGATTGTGATGCGCGCGCATTGCGCATGCTTTTTACTGTTGGACTCAGCCACATAACCTATCTTTCAATCAATTCTTGAAATTAATAATACTTTGTACGCGTACGTTTTTTTCTTTATTAATTAATTAATAAAATTAAGATGTATGCTGCAAGATATACATTATCCTGCATCGTCAGAGGTTTTGCTACTACTGCTAAAGACATTAGTCATTTAGTCAAGGTAATGAATTTTCATCTAAGATGTAAATTTTTTGTTAATATGGATGTAGTTATTATTCATAATACCGGTATACATTAAATTCCATCTTGTTTAATTATTTATGAAGTTGAATTGTATTATTTTTCTATTATTAACCATATTTTTTTGTTTAAAGAAAAATAAAGTGGTGGTATTCATGAAAGGTGTACCAGAAGCACCAAAATGTGGATTTAGCAATGCTGTTACACAAATATTGAGAATGCACGGAGTTGAATATGACTCACATGATGTACTTGAAAATGAGGAACTTCGGCAAGGTATAAAAATATTAATAATTAGGAATATATTGAAATTTATTGAATGTCATTGTACATTATAAATATGAAA
Organism: Microctonus hyperodae; assembly: GCA_030347285.1. Taxonomy (NCBI): domain Eukaryota; kingdom Metazoa; phylum Arthropoda; class Insecta; order Hymenoptera; family Braconidae; genus Microctonus; species Microctonus hyperodae. The sequence continues at coordinate 7,303,020 of JAQQBR010001833.1, forward strand.
ATATTTTTATTCAAAGTTTTAACGTGAATTTCAACGAAAGTGTATTAATAATTATTTGATAATATATTTTAGGTATAAAAGATTTTTCTAATTGGCCGACAATACCTCAAGTTTTTATCAATGGTGAATTTGTTGGTGGATGTGATATTCTTTTGCAAATGCATCAAAATGGCGAGCTCGCGGAAGAGCTGGAAAAAATTGGTATCAAAAGTGCATTATTAGAGACCAAATCGGAATAAGTCAGCCAATTTATTCACGGTGTGTAAATATTACCGGTAAATACCGCTAGACTATTTGTTTATTATATTAATAATAATATTAAAATTTGTTGATTAATTAAATCGATGAATTTCATTTCATAATTGATATTGTAAATAATAATCAATCAATCATTGCATTTATTGCAAATCCTTCCTGAGAATTTTTCCAGCTCGACTTTTTGGTATAACATCGATAAACACAACTTCCTCCAATCGTTTATATTTAGCGACTTGTTTTGCGACAAAATCTTTAATTTCTTGCGCATTTATTTTCACATTTGGCTTCACCACAACAAACGCTTTCGGCACTTCACCATATCGCTCGTGCGGTATACCAATCACCGCTGCATCCGCAACGTTTTCATGTCCCTGAATTATATCTTCAAGTTCTGCAGGTGATACCTGATGCCCTTGAACTTTAATTAGCTCTTTCAATCGTCCATTAATATGCAAATAACCTTGGAAAAAAAATAATACAATCTTTAGATTTATTCGTTTAAAAACTGCGAATTAAAAATACGGAATTGTAAATTCTAAATTTACCATTTTTATCGAATGAACCCAAGTCACCGGTTTTTAACCAATCATCTTCAAAACAATCAGCAGTGGCCTTTTTATTATTATAATAACCTTTCATTACATGAGGACCGCGCACAAATATTTCTCCAACCTCATTCAATCCTAAATTTTTTCCCATATTATTGTCATTACATCCAACAATGCGAACGTTACTATTCGGAACTAAATATCCCACAGTATCTAATGGTGCTCCTTTACTTTTCGACACTACTGGCGAAGTTTCGGTCATTCCATATCTATAAAGTTCAGAACATTTATCGAATCCAGCGCAACTATCTATAGCCAATGATAATTAATTTTTTTTTTTAGTTCAATTTTTATTCTATTTTTACCCTTGAACAAAAGTCATTCCGATTTGAATGCGTCCAAAGAACTTTGAGAGAACTTCATTGCCAATTGGTGCTGCTCCACTCATTGTCAATTTTATACTTTCCATATGACGTTTCTTAAATCTTTCATCGTTTATTATCAATTGATATACTGGTGGCGCAGCATAAAAAAGTGTATTACGATTTTTTTCCAACACTTCTAACAATGCATTAGAAGAAAATTGAGGCATACATATAAGTTTATCTCCACGACTAATTAAATCATAAAATAATATTGTCAGGAAATAATAGAAAATCATTTATAGATAAAAACACAGTAAATAAATATATATAAAAATCGGAAATAATAATATACCCCAAGTGATTGCATAAACACACTATTAGACCGTAAATGTGGTAAAGCGGTAGGAAAATCGGTACAATTTCCTGATCATTCCCAATTCCTGATTCCGAAATTAATTCTTTCACATTTTGTTGAAGCATATTCACAACAACATTTCTGTCGAAAGAAATATATGATGTATGTATTTAATTAGTATGAAATTTTATATTTAGCGATCATTACTAACCGATGAGTCAATTCAACGCCTTTGGGTAGACCTGTTGTGCCACTGGAATATGGTAAAAAAAGTGTATCACGTTCAGCATCACATTCAGTTTTTTCTCCAGTATTTTCAAACTCTTCAATGTCATCTGACAATAGTTCATTGAAATTAATTACGCCAGACGATGGCATTGAACTTCCATCATTGATAACAATTATTGGCAAACGAATTGTTGGAATTTCCAAAATACTTTTAGCAACAATCGGATATTTATCTGGTACTGTTATAACAGCTGCTGTTTCTGAGTTTGCCAATTGCTTTTTTATTTCTTCAACCGTGTAAATAGGATTTATTAAAGTTAACTGTAAATGCAATCGTTGCCCATCATTTGGTGAGGAGTTAGTGAGAGGAATGAATGTGTGGATGAGAAAAAAAAAAGTGGAAAATGATTATATATACTTTTAAACCAGCTTCGCTCGCTCCCATTACTACAATCGCGTACTCGGGAATGTTTGGTGCTATAATAGCAATAGTATCACCCGGTCGAAGGTTACTTTTTCTCAATGACGTTGCAAGTCTTCCGCATAATCTTCTTAACTGACCGTAGCTGTATGATCTACCAGTAATTGAACACACCTTTAACAATAATTAAAGTTATTGTAATCAATTAATACACATCATTGCAATTATTAATTATCAAAAATAAAATATTAATATTATAGTTTTTTTTAAATTATAAGCATATATACCAGTGCTGTTTTATCTGACCATTTATCGATATTTTCCCAGGCATATTCGTGCAAATACATTTTTTTTTCTTCAATATCAGGTATAAAACTTTTGTAGATATTATTTTTTTCCACAAATGATCCAGTTAATTTTGAATAACTCTCATAATTCGAATTGTTTCGCTGTTGATAAAGTCTACTTGTATTTTTATCCAAATGTGTTATCACAATTTTATCAGGTATCATTTGATCGATTATCGGGATTGAGAAACAATTAAATTTATTATTATTTGCGAAAATTCGACGCGTAATATTCAAACGAGACATTTTACACTTTATTATTGACTTTTATTTTTCTTTGTTGTGCAAGTTGGGTTGTATTTGATGACGCTGTGAACAATAATGATTGCAATAATGTCAATGTAATTCCTGAATATGTATATATACCCTTATAAATATTTTATCATTTTACAAAATATAGTTAGCAACTGTAAATCGTATATATAATTCTATATATGCATGATTATAATTCAACATGATAACATCAACAATATGTAGATGTCGCTACACATCTCGAAACATAACTGTTTAATATTAAATCTCACTATACAATATTTAAAAAATTTTATTCTGATAAATAAATTGTAATTATCGCAGGTCAAAAGTTTCTTCACTCTGACAGCATTGAATACAACATTGATAATAATGAATATAAATATAAAAGTATTTTTTATTCTTTAAATGAATAAGAAAAATTTTTATAATTCAACTACATCTTTTTTATTTCACGAATAGATTTGATCTGAATATTGTTGATGGCATCGTTAAATTCAACTACATACTTGCATAGCCCTGGGAGTCATCAGTCACTTCTATACATTCGTGACTAATTAGTATAGATCCGTTTGGTGGTACAACATTAGTGTGATTATATACACAATTTCACAATTATTCCTCTGGCATGAACGGTAAAATAATCCAGTGTCCAAGTAGACAAATGTCCATGAAAGTTTAGTTCTAAATACAACACATGTATTTGTATGTATAAAATATACATTGAAATATTAATATACGTACATATTATGTAGAGTTGTTTTGTGTATATTCAGCGTGGAATTACATTTGTAACACCATAAATTTATCAACGCAATAACCATCAATCAAATGACACAAATAATTATCACAAAATGTTGATAATTTTTTTCGACACTTTAATCAATACATAACAATTATCTCATTGATAAAATAAACATATAATAAAAATACAATACGAATTATATAGGAATTCAAAATTATTATCAGAAAGTAAATAGTACAGACTTCCTCCGAGGACGTTCCAATTTTTTTTTCTTACCCTCTCTAACACTATATTGCCAGTAGTATAGTCTTATTATATTTCTTCTCGTCGAAGGTCGAGGTTAACAATAACATTACCCTGGGACCTTAAAGACGCGTCACGCGATTGCACAATTTTCTTGTGGCACGTCTCATAGTTACGCGTAGTGGTTTATCCCATGGATTCCCTGTTTGATTCCAATATTGTTTTTGTTTATTTATTTTTTTTTTTTAAAGAAATACTACAGAATATTCAACATATGTACATATTTCCTATCCAGACATATCACATAATAAACATATGTATATTATAAACACTGAAAAAAATGTGTAATGTTTTGTTGAATATTTTTGATTTATCTGTACGTTGAATGCGGAAACTTGAAATTCTACACATGTATACATACATACATGTATGTATGATATAGAGTTTTAAGATTCGCGTGTGGGAGTTTATGAAAAAAAAAATCATGAATATATATATGCTTATGCATGCATGTATATATGAATTTCTGTGACTAATATAAAAAGCCTTGATCTATATTATTCTTATTACTTTATTTTTTTTTTTATGTTCTTAAGTAACGTGTGTTTATATGTATAGTTTATTTGAATATACAAAATAACTATTACTAAAGTGTGTTATGGGTATATAAAAATGATGTATGTGAAATGGTCACGCATTTTAAAATTAATTATTAGACTTATATTAATATAAATAATTATACAACATGAATTTTATTTGTGTTTTAAAATTTTTTATTAGATATATAAAAGTTGGATTTATATTAGAAATAATTTTCAAGTTGAGTTTGGTATTTATTTTTAATGGTATGTAATTGCGGAATAATTTTCCAATTCATGGGAAATTGCTGCAGCATTATCGTCTTTACACGACTTAGCTCTAGCGTCAATTTAGTAATAGTCTGGTTTATGTATTTGAAACGGTGATCAGCCTGTGTATTATTATCCATATACATATATAAATGTAGTATGTACATATGTAAGGGTTGTATATGTATATATATTTGTGTATAAATATAAAAGGGGAACTGTTATAATTTAATTTCTGATGATATCAGTAATACTGAAACATCAGTATAATGTCATTTCCATTTGAAATAAGTAATATTCTCTTTCCACACTCTTTCTCCTCAATTTTTATCTCCTTTTTCTCCACCCATTTGTTACTTTTATTTTATGACATGAAATACATCATGTGCAACGTTGATTTTTAAAATTACTATAAAATTTCATCGCTTACACATCAAAAAGTCGTTTAAATTATTAAAATTATTTTTCCATTCTATTAAAATATAAATTATTAAGCAAGATGAAAAAAAAATCTCAATACTTTTTTCCTTATACTTAAAATGTAAACTTGAAAAAAAAAATTTAGATAAAAATTATATGTATTTTTTTTTTTTTAAAGTTGGCGAATAATTTTTTTTTTTCCATTGATACTTTTTATGACACAAATATATTTACTATTTACTCTGATAATTATATCTTCAATGATGAATATTCATTATTCGGTATTGCATTTTTTACATGAAAAAAAAAAATAAATAAATGCCTGAGCTCAGTGACTGAGAATGAGACAAATGGGAGAATATGTAATGAAGAAGATGCGGGATCTTTTGGGTCGTAACAGTGGGAGAAGAGTCCACGCGTATTTTAAGAGGTGGGAGAAGTCATTGCGACGCGTATACATACATATGTATATAATACGATAGGGGTTAGTGGGGTTGGAAGCATCAGTAGCAACGATGGAGTAGGGGATTTAGTCGGCGAGGTGGCGCCCTCCCTCATACCTTCGATCGACGCTGTCGCGCCTTCTATCGTTCACTGCTTTTGCCTTCTTCTTCTATCCATACACACACACACACACACACACACGTTTATAAACCACCCCATATCAGTTATGTCCATTTGTGCTTTCGCGCAGGGGGCTGCTCAATGCTCATGCTCAAGTGTTCAGTAGTCAGCGAAACGGCGGGCCAGACAGTTGTAGAGGGGCAAAGAATTCAAGTTTTGTCAAAGCAGACACAGGCGGCCTTTTTTTCCGCTCTCAGAGCGTGGTGTGTACATAGATATATATGTATATATAGACACGTATATATATCTTGTAAAATTGCATTGAGGTGATACGAAGGGCGGATTGCTCCAAGACGCGCACAATCAGGTGAGAAATAATTTATTCATAGAATAAAAAAATTTTTTTTTTTATATTTTATT
>JAQQBR010001833.1:7313279-7324980 GCA_030347285.1 Microctonus hyperodae
AAAAAAAATAAAAAATAAATAAATAGAAACTATAAATTATTAGGAGATATAAAGAAGAGATCTATGAATAAAAAATAAGTAAATTGATTAAAAGAACACATGAATATAGTATAAGTTTAGTGAGAAAAATAGATAAAAAAGAGAAAAAGAGTGAGCGCAAGAGTGTATTAAAGATATATATACAATATATATTTTATATATATATGTATATATATTCGCATTATACAACCCTGTTCCAAAACGCGCGACGTCGTGTCCAACAAGACTCCGCGTCCAAATAACCCTTGGCGAATTTAGACCAGTCGACTTTTGATATTTTTAATTAAAAAATAAATATATATAAAAAATAACAAATCAATATACAATCAATCATATCAAATTGAATCCATTTTCAATGAATTTATAACTGTACTACACTTGCTTTGGTAATTTTACATGGACAATAAATTTATGTACAATAATGCAGGTATAATTAATAAGAAAAATGGTTTTCTTCTCGTTACAAGTAATGATTAAAGAGTACGTGAAAAACATGAATACTTGAGAGAGGGAGTGAGATTAAAAAAAAAAAAATAAAGTCGACCGATGTGTCAAGATCGCCATGGGGCCTTGTTGAAGTCACATCCGATTACGCCGTCGCGCGTCTACAAAAATACAGAAGGAAATATTCATGTTTATTTTTAATATAAATTAAAAAATTAAATGCGCATAAATCTCTAAAGGCGTATAATTTACAGCACTCTAGCATTCGTATATATATAATATGTATACATGTACATGAAAATTAAGTTTTTTGATAATCCTCGACAATAAACGAACGCTCTGAACATTTTGGAATTTATCAATAATAATTATTAATAATTTTTTTAGGCAAGAATTAATTTTATATAAATGCTGTGATTTATATTTCATCAATTTCATCACATTCCAAAATGTCTACGTTCAAGAAATTTTTTAATAGATATTGTATAATAATTAGAGAAAAAGCGTCGCAGACCGATAAATAAGATCATTATATATATGTATATATTTTTTTTCCATTCAATATTTGTTTAAAATATCATGAACAGAAAAAAAAAATAAATTTAAAATTATTAAATAAATATAATACATAATAATAAATAATTATTATCGCAGTAAGTAAAATTTTTCTCGCCACGGATTAATAATAAATATATAAAAATTTGTTAATTAGATATATAACAATAGTAATACGGTGTTATACAATATAGTAATATCAATAAAATATTTAATGAGAATAATAAAAGAAAATAAATGGAAAAAAATGAATAAATATTATGATTGAATAAAGCGATTTGGAGTTAGGAAAGTATATAGAAGAAAATTAATTAATTAACAATAAAAAATTATTGATTAATATGATGGATAAATTGATACAAGGGAAATTTATATACTCAAATATATATATATATAGCAGAATAATAAATGGCATAAACAAAATGTAGATTAAATAAATACGTAATAAAATGAAATTGCCTAAAACTTGGCCATGGTGGCAGGACGTTCACTGTGAGCTCCTCGTCGGAATCCTGGGCAGGCCGACAAATGGTTAGTTGAGTACCAATCTCTGCTTCCTCATCAGGTTTGAACCTTTTGTGGACACAGCCGCAAAAGCCACGAGATAAAGATCAACAATCGCTTTATCAGTATATACATAAGTATACATATCTGTATATTCATCGCCATTATGTATATAATATAAATCATTCATCGCATTCTTTTCATATATGTGTTAATCATAATTAAATTATATTTTTAATAGGTAATTAAATATTATTGGTTGACTTAATTACATAAATGAAACGGAAACGCGAACGCCATCGGGAGTTTATTATACATGAATAAATATCTAGTTAATTTAATAATTATTAAATATAATAGTTAATTTGTTTCTTGTCATAAAATTGTTTTTTACTGGCTATGTAAACATTATAAAAGTTCAATTAACATCTTGTATAATTATATGTATATAAATAATATGACGCAGTGCGATTAAAATATATTTTATCATGGTTTTATCCTTCAAGACCATCCCACCACCCTCCCAAACTCTATATGTGTCGCAAATCCGTTTCTCAAGACATGTAAATTAAATTTTTCTTTCATCCATTTAAAATGAATCATGAATATAAACGCGAATTCGTCGCGATTATTAATTCAATAATTAATACAACGAATGTACATAATATATTTTTTTTTATCAGTATTTACAGATGTAGTATTTATTAAATTTAAAAGTTTCATGAAATGATGATGATGATGGTGATGATGATGATGATGATGGTTGAGATCATACCTCGAGAATATTTTTCGCACCAAGTGATCTTGTGTTTGATCCAATTGAGGCTCATTTTTCCGCCTCTCTGCCAGCTCCTTTTCCCTCCGTACATCAGCAACCTTCCGGAATATGAGCTGGAAGCAAATTAAATTTATTGGAGTTACATGTATTTGACAGTTAATTAAACGATAACGAAGGGAGAGAGAGTTGGGTAACCAAGATGAAAACAAATATTCAAAAAAATTAATTGAGATTAGTTAAAAGGATATATTTTATTAAACCGCAACAGCAAGCAAAAGATAACTTGATATTATTTAACAAGGTGTTTCTTTTTTTTTTACATTTTTGTTTTAGAAATATACAAAAATATTTGTACACTGAGAAAATTTAGGCTTTTTTAATATTTCTCATTAAAATAACTGGGTCATGTAATTCAAATGTATTACAAATCTTGTATATGAAGTATATTCTACTTATATTAAGCAATCTCAAGATCTGTTTTTTAAAATGGAAAATTTTTGCTTTAACTGCTGTGCCGTAAAATGATTTCTTATATATAATTTTTTTTTATATTTTATTTTTATTTCTTTCTCCTTTGTCCTATCATTTGTGTTATTTGGAGGCTGCTCGGTCACGTTCACGCATCTATAAATTTTCAACCGACATGAGATGATAAAAAAAACATAATCTAACAAGGAACAAAATTCAACGCGGCTATCTGAAGAGCTCGGGAAAGTTCGCGCTTGCGCATGAATCAGAGTCGATAAGAGAGTACAGAACGGGCGTGTTTTGCTCTTATTATTATCATAAACTTAAAAGCAGAGTGTACTATGTACTCCGTGACTGCCATCAGGTGCGACTATAACCTCCAAATATTTAATTTATTGTCAACAATTTTTTTGTTTCAACGAAATAATCAACGGGAAATTATGCTTTTCATCAACGGTGAATGTTGAAACATAAAAACAAAAATAAAAAAAGAATATAATAATGGCATTACAACAATTATTAATGAGACTTTTTTAAATACTTGATATTAATAATAACGTGTATATTAATTGTTTCATGACACGCTTGCTCCACTAATAAAAGGTTAACTAAAATATTTATTTGTTGAAAGAATATAAATTAAATATATTTCCATGGTATTAATTATTCTTACATCGATATATTTATTTTTAGATGGGTCATGGATCGAGTCGTTCATCCTCATCAGCAAATATATTGTCAGCTGGAGAGTTGACTCTTGTGGAAAATCTTTTCAAGTCCATGTCACGTAGCTCAGGCTCAATAAAGCGTGAGGATATATTCAAACATTGGTCTACACACTTGGACGAGGCTTTATTGCAATTTGTCGTGCGTTTTCTCTGTCATGAACCGGGGAAAAAAGTATCAGCAATAAATGGCGAAAATTTTGGTAGACTTTATGTTTTTGCAGTAAGAGGTAGTGCTGAAGAACGTGCCAGTTTAATATTTCATGGTATCTCAGATGAGGATCAAAAATTAGAAATACCAACATCAACATTTTTGGAATATGTACAAGGAACAATTAATTCGTATTTACGATTACAAAAAAATTGCTGTAATCCTCATTATTTGAGTTGGACTAGTATTGGATGTACAGTAAATACACGTAGAATTGGAATGCGCTCAAAAAGTTTGTGTGAGGATTTAGTTAAGCAGGGTGACACATTGACAATGGATAAAATTGAAAGTTGGTTTGGCCAATGTGCAACATTTAAAGAGATTCAATCACATGTATTTCAATGTTTATTTCTTGTATCACAAAAAAAAGGTGACAAGAATATAACAACAAGAGTAAATGACCTAAATCTCTTGCCAATATGCAAAGGACTAGAAAACATTCCACATTTTCCAAGTATACTCGGTCTTGGTGATGTTCTCTTTTTAAATCTCAGCCTACCACACGAATTACGGGATCAATGGCGCTTTTTATTTTCAAGCCAAGTACATGGTGAATCATTTTCAACGATGCTTGGACGTATATCGATGCAAGGTGCAACGATAATGATTATTCAAGATACAAATGATCATATATTTGGTGCATTCGCACCAGATAATTGGTCATTGAGTCCGAATTTTACGGGTAATTCATCGTGTTTTCTTTTCAAGCTCGAACCCGAGATACTAACATTTTCATCAAGTGGATACAACAATCATTATCAATATTTAAATTTACATCAACATACAATGCCAAATGGTTTGCTTATTGGTGGCCAGTTCAATTATCCTGGGCTTTGGCTAGATTGTGATTATGGGTCTGGCAAGTCCAGTATCTCATGCACAACTTTTCAAAATTACATTCAACTCAGTGGTAAAGAAAACTTTACGATAAAACATTTGGAAGTGTGGGGAGTTGGTGCTGTGCCAGAAATGGAAAAGGATCCGCGAAGTGATGGTAGGGGCCCGCAATCTGTATTGGATCAGGATCCGGCGTCGCAAGTAATGCTTGAGCTTGCTGGTCGCAAGATGCATAGCGATGGACTCAGGGATAAAAAAGAATAAACGAAAAAAATTGCATGAAAAATAGTTGATATTTGAAACTCAGCACAGTGAGATTTGAGATTAACATCGAATCCATGTTTTGACACATCGTAAATTTATTTATACAAAGACTATGTGAAAAAAAAAATACCAATAGGGGGGAAAATTGCATTAAAAAGTAAAACGAATCTTCTTTCTATTTTTATTTTCTTCACAGTACCTCCCTAACGTAACGCTCTGAATTAAATTTAAACGAAATATGGGATTAACTTCCAAACGAATTTTTTTTTTTTTAAAATACGTGCAATACTTTAATAAGAATGACTGATGAATAGGAAAAGAGAAATAATGAATTAAAGTGGAACCCCTCGAAACCTTTTCTCTTCCTTTCTCACTAAATTTGGTTTCACATTAATGTATTCTCACTCTCTATCCTGGTAGTGATTTAATTTATTTATTTTCTTGAGATCTCATGGGACAACAGAGGCCTGTATTATTCGTGGTGAAGAGACATCTTATCCCTCTACTCTTTGCGCAATTTGTTTTACAACCCACTTAGGTTTGGCTGCTATGAAAACCAATCGTACAAAATACAAGAAAATAAAGACACGAATTATTTAATGGAGAACTAAGATAAAGTAGACAAACAAAAAAATAAAAAACATCGCAATAATTTCTATTTTGCAATAAATTCACCATTAAATCGAATATTTAATTGATAATATTTTGTTTTTTAGTTTCTAAATGAATCTTGTTAAATAATTAAATACATCGTTATATTTATCATGTAAATTTTCAAAGAATAAAGACATATTGTAAAGCAATCAGCTGTAAAAATAATAAAAAAATAAAATGAAGAAAATAATAAAATTATATATTTAAAAATATTCTTACCCGATGCCGCAAGTTGTATGTAAGCACGAGATTCCTGGCAAATGAATTAGCAAACGCCTGATAAAAATCAAGCACCTCCAGTAGCCTATCGCGTTTAATTGTATGTAGATCACAGTAAGTAAGTGCTCGTACATTAGCTGCACTCTGTCCAACAGCAGAATCCTTCCAAAAACTATCGCCAAATACATCGCCTTTACCAAGGATCGCCACGACCTCATCGTCCTGAATAACTTCGAGACTACCAGTGACTATAAAGCAAAGAGAATCGATGGACTCGCCCGTATGATATAGCAAATCTCCTGGGGCGCTGTGTGACATTGTGAAATGCATCGCTAAAGCACGTAAACAACCATCAGAGGCTAGTCTGTAAAGCAAAAATGAATAATAAATAGTTTTAAATATTATTGAATTGAATATACATTATTAATATTGATTATTTGTTTACCTAAATGCCGGATGTTCATTAAATACTTTGCGATTCAAATGAACACAAATATCGGCTTTCATGTCCTTTGGACAATAATTAAGTACTTTATCAGTGTCTAGGCCCTTAGTCATTGCCCAAGTACTAACAACATAGTCCATTACTCTTTCACTAAGCGCTTTCGGCACTTCATGAAGTTTCATAAACTCTCGAACATTGTTGAGCATGTCATGGTACTTGGCTGTTGCCGATGTCATTTGTTGTATTATTGTCGTAACATGACCAAATATCGTTGCGTAAAGTAATGCTGAAATAAATTATCAAGCAATTGAATAAATATATAAATGATTAATGAAAATAAAATTTTTTTCATACCGGCAATGATCATCATACAAATGGTGAATATTTTTTCATTGTCCGTTTCAGCGGCAACATTGCCAAAACCCACCGAGGTCATACACGTCATTGTAAAATAAAGTGCAGTAACATACATTGTACGTCTCGATGGCCCAGCAACTAATTCTGGAATTGTGCTTGCATTGGTCCAAAGATAACTATACGGTGACTGCGTTACATTTGCCAATTTCCACAGCCACGAATATTGAACGCCACCATCGGCGTCTGATCTCCCTATCGAGTACCTTGAAATAATTTGTGATGCAATTATTTTGTTCAAAAACAGATAAATTACGAAAAATGAAAAAAAAAAAAATCAAATCAATAAATCAATATTTATATAGATTAAATTAAATAATGATAGTAAATCAAGTTAAATAATATATTTAGGAACTTTGATTTTTTGCATTTTATCACGTAGTGATAGTAAAAATATTTTTATTTTCATTTTATTTTACTTGGAATGAAAGGGAATAAGGAGAGTCCAGTTCGATGATTACTCTCTGAAGAATCACCTTAATATGACATACCAGATACAGGCGAGCCAATGTGCGACCAGCATATAGAAGCATAGAAGAAGAATAAGCATTGCGGCGCCATACTCGAGGTAACGATCCAGTTTACGAACGACTCGACCAAGTCGTAATAATCGGACGACCTTTAGTGCTGAGAAAAGACTCCCAATTCCATCTTCATCATGGTCAAAGGCATTGAATACATCGTACGGTAAACAACTAAGCAAATCTATGATGAACCATGACTTTAAATAGTTCATCCTTATCACCTGTGAAATGTCATCACGAAATATATTTCGTGAAATTTATGAAATGTCATGATCCTTATCATGTTAGATGTATTTATGCAAATTATATCATTTCAAAAGTTTATATATACTTTTGGATCGGAGACAACTTCGCCACCGGCACCAACAAATGTTGTGTGAAAGTTTAGGACAATGTCTATGAAGAATATAACGTCGACAATACTGTCAACAACGAGCAACGAGACATCCTCACTTGTTTTGTTCTTGAAGGCCACGTTGTATGGTACCATTATTGCAGTGTAGAACGTCAAGCATAGAATAATCCAATCCCAAATAGCTTTAAATGCGCAGTAGTGAAGAAGAATGTGTGGTGGTGTTTTTGGTGCTTCTTGACGATATTGCGGCATCACGTCTCCACTCAAGGACATCATCTGAGCACATTGGTACTGATTTTCATTGACAGAAAAAATAATATCATCCTTGACTATTTTTTATTTTTTATTAATAAACTTTCTTTCTTTGATTTGAATAACTTTTATTTTTTTTCTCTAAAATATATTATTCATACATTATTTTATTTATTTATCCAGCGATTTATATTACTTACGTGGGCAAGATGAGATTGTTTTGTGGTTGTAGGCAATGTGTCTTTTACCGCTGGAATATGGGAACTGAATTGGGACACCAACACTGATCTTGATCTCGTGACAGATCTTGCAAGTTTGGCAAACTTGGAGAGACCACCTTTGCTGTCGTCTGTTTCTATTGGTTGTTTCAGGGCTGTTATATCCCTGAATGTTAATAAAAACAGCACAACCAAATCTCGTTCGTTTTTTATCGGTGCTATTTGTAACAGCAGCCATAATGGAGTTTCTGTGGGCATAGAAATTATAAAATTTATAAGTTATCAATTTTCCTTTCATAAAACCAATTAATTAATTCATAATCATTATAAATATAATTATAATATATGTATATAATTTTTTTTACAGGAGAAAAATTAAGAGTTAATTAAGACAATCTACACATAAGTTTTATTTCAATAATATTATTATTTTTTTTTAATCTCACCTAAGAGTCTACTTTATTTAAAAATGTTTTATGGGGAAATTTATATATACATTTTACTAATTTTATTTTATTCTGACTAATTCTTACATTAATTCATTATTTGATACTGTATAAAAGATAGATAGATAGATAGATAAAGAGATAAATAGATAAATGCAGTTATATTCAATGTGGATATCATATTGCATTATTGAAGCGACGTTATATGTACGTATCAGATAAGTAATTTCCGTGCGCTGCTGGTGTTTCTACACGCCTACATTTTATGAACTCAAACTTTACAAATGTTCCTGTGGGCAGGTAATTGCAACTCTATAAAATCAACAGTATATACTCCATTATAGTTGCCCCAAGTGCTGACTATTATGTGGCGATCGATTAAATCTGAGCGAGCATAGCAGCGCACGTGATGTACAATATATATCGCCACTCTCAAAAAAAAAAAAAAAAAAATAACTAATGCATGCGTGTTGCTAATCAGCGATATATAAAGTGTTTTTGGAAAAAAAGAAAAGTAATTTGTCGATGTGAAATACATTCAATTATAAAAATTGTAATTTATTTTATTTCCTACTAGTCTAATATAAAAAGGTTAATTGTAATGAATAAAAAAATTCATAACTTTATTAGGTAGTTATTTATAATTACATTATTAAAAAGTGCAAAAGAGATAAATTGAAATTTTATTGAGAGATAATGTGATGTATATGTGTATATAAAAAAAATTAGTACAGTGAGGAAATAAGAGAAAAAATTTAAATAATGTAGTAAAGAAATAGCTAGAATTTTATTTTTTTTATTTCTCATTATATTACTCTATATGAATGAGCAGGAAATGAAGAATTAATAAATTTAGCACTTATTAATTGTTGCGAATTTAATCCAAGAATAATACTATAATCACTACCTCTATGCCTTTGTATAAAATACAATATAAAATATATAAATCTACAGATGACCATGATAAAATTAAGTAAATATTAAAATAATTTCATGGGACAAATATTATTTCATATACGTTAAAAAAAAAACGACACACAAAATATCCATCAGCACGAGCCATTTAATTAATCTTTCATTAAGTCAATACTCACACGTTCATCACATACATATCACCAAGTAAATTTGAATGAATTTTGTGAGACATTTATTTGCGATTATGACGAATAAAAATTAATAACAAGATTATTTATTAAAATACCATGAGCGGATTTATTTTTCTTTTTTTTTTTTCAAACCATTATACGAATCCCCTCGTTTGCAACAATTAATTTTATCACCATTTTTTCCAACATCTACACAGCGACAAAAAGAAAAAAAAATATACTGTAAAGCTTGTAATCCTAAAAGAGAGAAAAAAAAATAGATAAAAGAATTTGAATAAAAATTGAACTATTGGCGTGAGAGGATAATAATTACATAGAGGATAAAATGGAAATTTAGCGTCTGGAATATATTTATATCTATTGTATATAATATATTTATATATGTATGTATACATAATGTGAATAATAAAGTATATTTATATACGGCACCAAAAGAAAATTTGCGGTCACTTACGGCGGATGACTGAGAGAGTCACACAATTATTTGTTTAATAAATTGCACGAGCGAGCGAGAAATAGAGATATTATATAGCGAGGGAGAGTCATTGAGAGAGTACCTGCGTATAGACATACCTCGTGGGGTACCTTTAAAAAACACAGAATTACATACTTTGATTATTCCATTCGGATTCACTTATAAATTCTCAACCCCCCAATTTTAAATAATTTTCTCAATGATTTTTTTTTTTCACTACCTAAATCAATCTCAGTCTCTGATTTAATTCAACGACATTTTCTCTATAATAATAATTATTATTCAATTTAATTCATGAGAAATTTTATTGTCAAGAGTGATGAAAAAATTTTAATCTTGAAGAATAATAAAAAAAAATTTTTTTTTTCCCCTCAACGAGCCATTATGAATTATATTTGAAGAGAAAGAAGACAATAATATAGTCATGAACAGATGAAAGCAGAATATAAGAGATAATGTATACAAATGTGATTCTCCTAATGAATTGTATCATTTCCATAAAATTGTTTTTAATTATTTGCTGGATTTTAATATCATTTATTCTACGCACACAATAAACAAAAAAACAAAAACGAGGAACTCTTTTTCTTGTAATATAAATACGAGGCAAATTCCGTTATGTTTTTTCCCCCATAAATATTAAGAACTCAAGAAAAAAATAAATATTTGTGGCAGCGACAAATTAGTGAGAAGGCAGAGCAATTTATGAGAGTAATTTTTTTCCATCACGGAATTTATATATAAAAAGCTGAATATTATATTTTGAAATAAAGGTCACTCTCTATTCCCAACCAATGTTGGATAACACATATGTATTTACTACATCTGTCCCATATTTATTCACTTGTATTTCATTCTTTCCTTGATCTCCAATTGCTCCATCTTTTTCCTAAAAATGTCGTGCAATCTTGTGCTGCACCCGAACAAAGTTATATTCTCTCGGCACGTGCAACACATTTTATTCAAACGACCAAAAACATCCTTCGTATAAGGACAAAAAAAAAACTCACTGTTTTTCTTGTAGAGGAGAATCTCGAATTGATCATGGATTTGGGCCTCCAAGCATTCCTCAATCCTGGCAATTGTCTCCTTGTCCGTCAAATCACCGTACATAAATCCACAACGACATGATTTTTGCATAACCTAAAAATAAATATTACATCACTATATAAAATAATAAAATAATGCAACCAACATTAGCAATAAATTATACTACATAATAAGTATTTTAATAAAGCATCATTACGATTAAATAATTATTTATGGTCCATATAATAATTTCCGATAAACTTGAAAGCTTTGCATTAATCGTGAAATTTATATCGATTATTTATAAAATATACTGTATTTATATGTATATAAAGTAACTACATACCAATACATATAAATATACACATATAAACAAACCTCAGCTCTATTGTATCCTGATATTTTGCAGAAGCTCTCGTTGCAGTATACAATTGGAAAATCGACAATTTGAGCATTGGCAAGGAGAAAACTGCTATCGGCTGCAAACAATACAAAATAAACAAATATGAATAATATTTCCTTTTACAATATACGAAATAAATTTTGAGAAAAAAAAATATAATAATATACAATAACACACAGGAGAATATCACAAAGATGATCGAAATACAATCTGACTGTAGTCAGATATTTTAACTCCAACTTTATTATATTGTATTTATTCTTTACAGGTCACTGGAGTTAAACATATATGCAGAAGAATTTAAATTAGTAGATTCAGTGAATTTCAAAGGATTTG
>JAQQBR010001833.1:7331715-7348894 GCA_030347285.1 Microctonus hyperodae
ATCTTGGAATTTCAATTTTTTTCGTTATTTTTTTTTTTTCATCCAATCGATAATTAATCCTCTTTCAATTATTAAATTATCTTCTTTTGCGCCAAAGCTCAGTATACATTTAAATTATTCCATTTATACCGAGTGCATGTATTTATACACACTCTAGTATTCTATTTTATCTCTATCACCTCTATAACGTACTTCAATTTCTTATATATATACATACCAGTCGTATTTATTACAAATTAGTGATTCAAGAAGCCATCAAAAATGAAATAAAAATATCTGATTAGTTTTCGATCAATGTTCGATATACATCTTTTGTAAATAATTAAAAAATAATAAATATCAACTGATTATGAATTGAAATAATGATAAGAAATAGAAGTAAAGTAAATTAAAGTAGAAATATAGGAATAATAATTTATAGGAATTAAAAACTGGCAGGGAAATAATGGGGATAGATAGATAGAGAGAGAGTGAGTGAGAAAGATAAAATAAAAGAAAGTGAAAGAATGAGAGAGAGAGAGAGTATGAAATAAAAAACGTAATTTTAAATCGAATTGTTTCTTGAATTACTTCCAATTGTATTATGAAACGTCGGTGGTGCATTGAACAAATTGGAGAATTTAATTTCTCTTTGAGAAATAAAATTTATTTTGACGAATAATTGATTGAAGAAAATGAATATAAATTTTATTTTCATTGCACCTTCGATTATTTAATATTTATCGTCATTTTATATCACAAATATATCTTTTACTTTCCCGTAGGCACACCAAAGTAGGTTGCTCGTGAACACCGCTGGAGCTGTACCTTTTTAAATAGCCTCTGTAGCCATTTTGTATATTAAATTAATGTAAGAAAGTAATTGACATATAAATATCATAAATTAATACCCGTATATATCTATTTATAAATAAATTCATTTTGATTTTACGTATAAATAGATAAGGAAATTATTTGAAGGTCGAATTTTATAGTGATAAATATTCGCTGATTATTTAGACCTTGGATTATTACGAGATGAAAAAAAATGTACTAATCCATATAGAATACCCAGTCTTTTGTAATACCCTGACTATGTATGTATATATGTATAAGTACTTATATATGTACATATCAACTGAAATCCGCTCAAATATATCAGACATAAATTAAAATTTAAAGTCATTTATTTTCTCTTTTCATTTCGTCAATGCAGATTCCGGAGAGAACGCCAAGCAGCGGACATTGAAAAGGGTGAAAGCAAAGAGGGAAAAGATGTCGAGAGTTCATTGCATGTCAGGAAACAGTCGTCAACAGAGGAAACCACTACAGTACGTCCACGAGCAAGTAAATGGGGTCGACTTTTAGGTAAAATAAAAATAAAATGGATTAATAGTAAAAATGAATTTAAAAATTTGAATTTATTCTTCTCTACGAACTATTAATTTCTTAAATTAATTATTTAACTTAATAGGAAGTTCAAGCTTGGACTCTGGTAGCGATGGTGGTACAGGAATTGATACATTTAAGAGGTCACTGAGTGCCCGTGACTCGCGTCCAAGTTCCAGTGCCAGTACAAACAAAGTCTTTCCAAAGTTAGGAAAATTGGGCGGTACAATTGAAGAAGTCGTTGACACAGAGACAATGAAAGATCAACCAGGTCAACAACAACTTACTGTTGATTGTAAACAATTGTCGTTAAGACGTTTGGAAAGTTACGACGGTGGTTTAATAACTTCACAGCCGGGACAGGATCGTGAAATTCTTGCGGCTGTTTTGGAGGTGAAGGTTGACTTAAAGTTAGAGGTGCAGAGGGTAAATCAACGTTTGGCAAAGTTAGAAGACATGTTGCAAACTGTAATAAGTCGTTTACCACCATTATCTGAACCGCCACCACCGCCTCCACCACCTACACCGCCTCCACTATCTGTACAAAACACTGGAAACATTCAAGGAAATGAAGCGGCAACACAAACACAATCCGAGTGCGATCAAATAATTCCTGAACTTAGTGAACGAAAACAAATAAAAGAATTACCGCAGCATCATCATCATCATCATCACCATCATCATCAACAGCAGCAGCAGCAACAAACGGAGAGAGCAAAGGACTTGGTTTCAGATCGTGCAATTAGTGGCGCTGTCGAATATAAATCATCATCGCGTGAAGTTAGTAAAGAACTTTTAGAAAGATTGTCACAAGCATCGACATCACGAGAAGATTCAATAGCACTTGGGCCACTTATTCTTCGTAAACGACGTAGTAAATCGAGAAATAAAGGCGCTGCACCTCTTGCGCCACTCGCAACACAACCAGTGAGTCCCACAGATGCTACAGAGACAACGCAAATGCTTGAGTGTGAAGAACGTGATAACGGCTGCGGTGGTGGTGGTGGTGGTGGTAGTGCAGATAGGACTGAAAGAAAACGACCACCGCCGCGGCCTAGAGAATATTTGTGAAAATTTATTAAACAATTTAATTGGTGCTTAAATGATGACAAATTTTTTTGGTGCTCACTTCATTGGATGGAATTGAATTTTATTTTTGTAGTTACAATAATTGTCTTATAGAAAAAAAAGAAAAATGGATTGAACATAGTTGTTTTATAATAGCAACAATCAGTTTGATAAATTTTGAATACATGCATACGCTTTGGCTGAATAAAGTTGCCGTCTGCTAACATGTTTCATGAGTTGTTGTAATCGAGAGATATGTGATAAAAAAAAGTAAAGGAGGAATTGGTCTTATATTAAAGGTGACAACCTTTTTAATCAAAGCAATATAAACGCGACAGTATTGTCTAACGGTAGACAAAAGCACCACGAAATGGATTGTATGTTTTGTGCAAAAAGACAATGAGTAACCGAAAAAAAAAAAATGTCGCATGATTAATATTACGTGAAAATAATAATTAAATTAAGTAATTTTCAATACAAATCGAAGAATATCGAAGCGATAATAATCACGAAACTGTTATAATTTGTCGAATATATTTGTTATTTTTATTCATCTATTTATTATCATTTATTTCTGAAGTGTATTTCTTCTATTACATCAATATCGTGCTGACATGATTTGTCTAAAATTGGAAGAAAAAATATTACAATTCAAAGGACTAATAATCTATTTACCATTGCATCGATATTCAATTCACATCATTCAATAACAAATTGAAATGCACAGCAAGAAACAAAAATCATTTGAATTTAAATTCGACACGAATTCCATTCGTCCGTAAAAGACGCCAAATAGCAATATTAGATGTATATAATATACATATTGTAATTACACAAACAATTGTACATACAGTACATATATGCATATAAAAATATATATATTAATAGTTTTGTGATTGGTATACACATTGGTCAGTGTGTATCTCTTAATACTAAGACATAAGTAATAAAATATGTGGAGTATACATGTACACACGTAAAACAAAAAATTAATAAAATATATGAGCATATAAAGAGTGTGCGCGAAAGAATGTGCGAAACGATTGAGAAATTCATCATATAGATGCATAATTCACGTTAAATAATAATGAATTATTAAGAAAAGAAAATAATTTACGAAAAAATGGAGGTTGTTAATTAGGTTTTAGATGAACAAATACAAAAAAAAAGACGATATAGCTGGCTCTATTCGTAGTTGAAGAAAAAAAGTCTATTGCGAAAGTTTACAAACTGTTGATAAATTTTGGAGTTTCCGGAAGTATATATGTATGTATGGATGTATGGATGGATGGATGAGTAGATGGATGGATGGATATATGTGTGCATATGTGTTGCAATGACAGCTTCACATATGTACAATCGCCCTTCGCGTGCAAGCTCGTTCAACTGCCTTCCTTCTCACTCAATCGCTTCGTAAAAATGTGCAAAACGTAGAGTATATATTTCTTTTGCATCGCTTCAAGATAATTAATGACATGATAAGCGTTTATATAACACAAAACATTAAAGAAATAAAACAAAGAGAAAACGAACAGTACAAAGAATCGAAAATGAAATATGACAATGTGAGAAAGAGTAAAAAAAAACAAGTTTAATTGAATTTGCGTTGATTGTGAAATAATGAAGTGGCGATTTATAAAACAAAAAATAATGAAAAATGAAATATTGTTTTAGAAATTTCATGTTAGATAAACAAAAAAGAAACATTGCAATTTAGCATTTCATCCAATTTTTTACTTCAGCTGTGCGCAACGCTGCGACAAATTCTTTATAGTTAATCAAAAATTGTGATCCTCAATGCGCACTTGGATTACGAAGAAAGATCATAATTATTTCATTTTATTTATTTATTTATTTTTTCTTTATTTTTCATTTACTCTAGAGTTGTGTCAAAATTATTGCGTAAATTTTCATCAGTGTTCCTCTTGCATTTGTCTTAAAAAATTCATATATATATATAAAAAAAAACAAGAGGATAAAGTATTAGGTATGAAGGGACACATAATCTCTAGTTTCTATTTGGCTTTTCAAATGTGTATAGGTATTTACTATTTATACAAAATAATCAGAAATAAAGTTTATGTACGTTTATCGTACATTTCTCATTCATCATAGAACAAGAATTTATAATTCATGTAGATATATATAAATGCAAACATACAACATTATTTTCTAATATTCCTCATACATAATTCAATCTTATATGTACTGGAAAAAAATCAATGCTTTTTTTAAAATATATTTATTATTTCACATCTTTTTTTCTAAGACATGAATAAAAAATCCTGGATTTTTCATCTCATCAAGCGGTTTAAAATCACCATAAATTGTGTGCGTCTCATAAGGCACTACTTCATCAAGCATATCATTAAATTCATCCAAAAGATGTGGATAATACGACAAACGAAATTCAGCAGTGTCTGTTTTAGATTCATTATCATCCATCGCTACATGATAATCTAAAATTACCATACGTGGTTTTCCAGCGACATACATCACTGAAACTGTTATGTTCTGTATATGTTCACCCTGAAAAAAAAAACAAAGAAAAAGATTATTCGTCATAAAATTTCTATCATTCATTATCATTATACCCAAACATAATTTAAAAATAATTATAATTACATTGTAATATATACACTGGACAGGAGCGTTTCCATGCTGCAATATGTAATCATAATTACGATGATCAATAAGAAGGCAACCGCCGGGCTTGATACATTGCTCGAAATTTTTCAATATCTCCTTTTGTTCACGTTTATCTCCATAATTATCGGGTATATGTGCAAAACTGTTACCCAGGCAAATAACAGCATCAAAACCACCACCAATTAAATGTGGAATATCTTGTGGCAACGTGATCCAATTGGCTTCCTCAATAACTGAAAGTATAAATTATTTTCAATGTGATAACATTATTACATGACCCAAGATAAGCAAATGATAATACGTATTCAAATTGATACACTGTTGATCCTATGGGCATTAAATATGTTTGTTTTTATTTCAGAATAGCGATTAATATTTTAACAAATGGTGCCATCACAATCACGAAAATTAAAACTGATAATCAATAATGTTATATTAATACTTACTCCAATTGTCAAAGGTAGCTTCCTTTCTTCGATTCCAGCGTTCTTTCAATGCATATTTTAACATCTTATCTGATGCATCGACGCTTACAACATCAAAACCCTCCTCTAATAGCATTATTGAATCAATACCTGTACCACAGGCGACATCCAAAATTCTTTTGCAGCCTTTTTTACGTAACATATTGACGAGAAAGTCTTTGTACCCTTGGGTACGTTGTTTAGCATCACCAATACACACTTTCCAAACTTTTGCAGCTTTTCCATCAGCATATTGATCTGGAACACCTTCAGCACCAGTGCCGAGAGAACGTGTACGCACAACCAAATCCATTTTATGATTTTATATAGAATAATTTATTCTGCAGAAAAATATGTCAAGTCAATAAAGTTATATTGGATGATAAATATTGAGAGTGTCTGGGCTACCAGATGGAGATTACGCCAAATATTTTTGACGACTGACTTGAAATTTTTATTTTCCCTCCTATATATTCGTTTTCTGGATGAAGTTGCAAGTCATTCTGATAGTGAGACTTGATAGCCGGTTTTGAAAATAACAAAAAAATAATCTACATGATATAGTATGTATCAGTTTTGTCCAGTAGATTAGGTTTAACATTAAAAAATTTCTAAGCTATGTATTGACACACAACCTTATTATTGCATCATCCATCCATCTTAAAAAAATAATATTCACGTCTCCACTTTCTTGATCTTATGGCGATATTCCGATGAATAGTTTCATCATACTAATGATGACATACTTTATCTGATATAAATTAAATAACAGAAATGTGTGAAAGAGGAAATAGGAATTGAAATAACCCGAGTGAATACAATAATTATGTCTTCTTTATCAATATCACTTATTTTTAAACATTACATAGAATTATTGTGATATTGGCAGTCATTTAGTTTTGTTTTTTTTATCTTATTTTATGCATAAATGTAAATTATATTTTATCGGAAGATATTACAGGTAATAAGTAAATATGTGGACGAAGAAAATGCGGCGACTCAATATATTGAGATGGACGCGATTTAAATGCTATAAAGATGAAATTAATGATTCGTTTGTATTGAAAATTAGAAATAATTTGCGCTTTATGGTGGCGGTAATATTGAACTAACTAACGCTAACGAGAGTAATCTGTTCCCTTTTTTTTTTCCTCGTCATCATTATTCCTCATAGCTATTTACAATTAATTTTTTTTTGCCACGCGATTTGTCAGCACAATTCTCACACGTGTCACATTTGATTATTCCAACGATTTATACATCTCTCAATAGATTGAATACTTCTTTTTTTTTTTTTTTTAGTTTTCAATCTCTCTCAAGTAATTAATTCATATTTTAATTATCTGTGCCGGCGCTAATGCGTATAAAGCTTACGGCAACTATTTAATATATTCTAGAATGAATAAGAAAAAATTATGGAAGAATACTTAATTAATGTTTGGAGCAAATATGTTCCGTGCGAGAAAAAAAAATTGATGTAAATATATATATTCTAGAATTGCAAATAGTTTTTCACTGACTTGCAATAATTTTGCAGGCTCATGATTTTCTATTGTGGTGCGATTTCATGGGAAATTTCATATTTATTTCAAATCTGTAACGGAAATTTAAATAATTCAATTGAATTTAATCTTATAATAATTATCACTCGTTTAGTTAGTTGCTTTAATACGCCACAGCTCAGTTTCATTTAATTTAAATCTTCACATTTTTTAATAATCTCCTCCTTATTATCGGCACTGTCTTACGGCCTGCAGCCAGGGCATCACCTTCATATATCCTTTAAATCATCAGGCATATCATTTTTCGGATGTTTGTTCTCAAAATGTTGCTTATACGTTTTTGGATCCGGCATTTGTGCCTGTAAACATTATTAATATTATTATTACAACTTCATTATCACATTAGTATCAACAAATATGTATTAATGCTTACATATTTATATAAAAAAGAAAACAGATTTTTAAATAAATATAAATTACAACTCACTTTACACACAGCACAGACATGAACTAGAGCCTTTTGTGCTGCTTTTTTCTGATCATTGGCGCTATGTCCTTGTGCTTTTTTCAATTTAGAGGCTTTTTCAGCTGCTTTTGCTTGCGATTGAAGTTTTTGATGTCCACGAGCCATTTCTTTTCTCTCTTTATATGTGTATATATGTTTGTATTTTTCCTAAAAGCAGTTTAAATATAAATTACATGAAGCCATAAAGTACCTACATACATGGCAGTCTGCTACCAACGTGGTATAGTGTATTAATGACATGAGAAGCCAGGTGTATTCTCTGAATCAGACATATGGAAAATTTGTTTTACTTATTAATAAGTCGACAAAGTATAAATATATTTTTAATAAAAATTATGGGAATGCGAGGTTTATGATAATTGTTGGAGGTTAATGATTGAAATGATTGAAAAGAACGTGGTGGCAAAAGAAGAAACAGCACGATTAGAAATGTCCATCCTTACCTAGACAATTAAAATATTATTTCAACCACAAAAGTGATAATTTACTTTCAATTGATTTTTATTTAAGTGACGGGGCTTGCAGCAGCCCCAATTTTTTACCAGATATGAGTTCTAAATGTTGAATTGTATAATGAAAAATGTGATGAGAGTCGAAATATCATGGAATAACTTTAGTTCATGATACAGGTATATTTTTTTTTGTGTGTGAAATAATACTACTGTTATACTGTAGTTGTGTAGTAATCAAAGTAACTTTCGGGTATCTTCGGCTGTGTCTCTCTTTCGACGAATCTAGTCTTCGAATTGGCCACCAATTGAAGAAGTGAGAGAGAAAATTCTTTGGGGATGGATCTACGGTAACGAAGAGATCCGAAAGTTATTTATTCTTTGGTCTGCAGTTAGTGAGGTTAGAGTATACTCTCACAGACAATTTTCTCTCATTACTGTATTTAGTTCAAGAGTCGTCCACCGATCACCACGCCATAATTCCAGTTGTGTTGTGTTGTTGTTCACACATATAAAAACTGAGGAATGCGGTAAACGAAATGGAATTGGACTGGAAATAAATGCTCATTGATTTTTTTTTTATTCATACACTAAAAAACTAAACTAACCTATTAGTGACAAACAAAAATTTATCATAAAAATCATTTACAAATATGAATAGCGGTAATTTATCTCATAATACCGATGGATTTCTCAGTTTACCAACGATGGAATCGCCTAATACTGATTCGTCAGGCACAAAACGTCGTAGTTCATCAAGAACAATAAAACGCAGAAAGTTTGATGATGAATTGGTGGAAACAACATTCAATCTTCAACCACCTTCATCAAGTGGGAAATCAAATGCACGATCTCGTACTGTATCAGTGTCAGTTCCACCACCAGATATTTTGCCACCAGCAACAATTCCATCACCACTACCTGCGCCAACAATAGTTCCTCAATCTGATCGAATCAACAGACGAAGCAATAGACCAACTGGTTCAAATGGTTCGGGTAGAAAAAGTAAAAAAAATAAAAATCATGCACATTCTATAAATGCTACCAAGGATTTGGGCAGATGGAAACCAACTGATGATTTAGCATTGATTACGGGTGTTCAACAAACTAATGATTTGAGAATGGTTCATAGAGGTACGAAATTCTCTTGTCGTTTTACACTTCAAGAGATTCAACAAAGATGGTATGCATTACTTTATGACAGTGCTGTATCTCGTGTTGCTGTGCAGGCTATGAGAAATTTACATCCTGAATTAATTGCCAGTGTTCAAGCACGAACATTGTATAGTAAAACAGAAGAGGATCTTCTTGGAACAATCAAATCTGTAATTAATTTTATAATTCATAATTTTCATTTAATAATAATGCTATGATAAATATTTTTTATTTAATAAAATTGTTAATGATGTTCTTCAGACACCTCAACCAATGTTGGAAACATTCCAAAAGCTTTTAGAAACAAATGCTCAAACATTTTATCCCGCAAGAACGGCTAAAGCTTTGATGGCTCATTGGCAATTAATGAAACAATATCATTTATTACCAGATCAAACAGTTCAGCAATTGCCGCGCGGTGAACATGTTTTGAATTTTTCTGACGCTGAAGATTTAATTAATGATGCAGAATTAGTCGATCAAAAAGATGAAATGATT
Organism: Microctonus hyperodae; assembly: GCA_030347285.1. Lineage (NCBI taxonomy): Eukaryota > Metazoa > Arthropoda > Insecta > Hymenoptera > Braconidae > Microctonus > Microctonus hyperodae. The sequence goes on from JAQQBR010001833.1 coordinate 7,341,395, forward strand.
GATACGGAACTTGCAATGGCGGATAGGAAAAATAAAAGAGAAATTCGGGTTATTGAAAATGAATTGGGTAGATGGCAGGTACTTGTTGATAGTGTTACAGGTGCAAACCCACCAGATTTTGATAATCAAACGTTGGCTATTCTCCGAGGACGACTTGTTCGTTATTTGATGAGATCGCGAGAGGTACGTTAATAAATTTAATTGAATCGTTAATTAATTTTAATATATTTGAATGTAAATTATTTTGTTATCTTTGAAGATTACTGTTGGTCGTTCGACAAAAGATCACAGTGTCGATGTAGATCTTACATTAGAAGGGCCGTCTTGGAAAGTATCTAGAAGACAAGGCACAATACGATTAAGAAATAATGGTGATTTTTTTTTATCATCTGAGGGAAAACGACCAATTTTCGTTGATAGTAGACCAATTTTAGCTGGCAATAAAATCAAATTGAATAACAACAGTGTGATTGAGGTGTGATGATGCAATTTATTTTCATTAATTATCAATTATTGCATAATTATATTTTTTCGAAATGTAAATTTTTTATTTGATGTATATTTTTTTTTCTCAGATCGCCGGACTTCGATTTATCTTTTTGGTAAATCAGGATTTAATTTCCGTGATACGACAAGAGGCTGCAAAATTAAATTTAAATCCATAAATTCAGCATAATAAACATAATGTCCATTTGATAATATTCAGTGTGACTATCCGACCAAAGCGATATTTTGAAATATTTTTTCATCAGCACATTTATCACGCTACAGTCGAATTTTACTATCAAACCAGTAAATCAGAATAACAATTATTTATTTTCTAATCAGCTTAATATTTGTATATAAATAATGTTACTGTATTAATTAGTATCATTCTTTTTATATATTAATTGAATGAAATACTATAATTTTAATCAAAATTCAAAGCAAATATTTTTATTGTTAACTTGGAAAAATCCCACTAGGGCGCGCCATGTATTTCATGACCTAACCTCTTATTTTTAATTTTAACTTTGATATCTAAATCTCAAAGGCACAAAATACAAACTTTCTTTCGTTATTTTTGTAATTAAAAATTGATAAACAACTACAATGTTACATTTATTTTCAAAATATATATTACGTTAAAAATTGACGTCAATTTAGATTATAATAGTTATATACTCGTACTATATTGTAAGTATACTAATGACAATTTTGACATTTTAAAAGTAATTATAAAAGAAAAATTATTATTTAATCGCATTTTAATTAATTTAATCTAATTATTTTAATATTTTCAGGGATATTATTTTAATGATTTCAAAAGTTGTCATAAAATTAAATCATGGATCTGCTATCACAGCAGCCACTGTATTCCACCGAGCCAGAGACAAAAGGTTTTGATTTATCATCCGGCAACAAATGGATATATCCAGAAAATTATCCGATTCGTGAATATCAATTCACCATTGTTAAAACTGCATTATTTCACAATACATTAGTATGTTTACCTACTGGTTTAGGTAAAACATTTATTGCTGCAGTTGTAATGTATAATTTTTGGCGTTGGTATCCAAGTGGTATAATTGTATTTCTTGCACCAACAAAGCCATTGGTTGCCCAACAAATCGAGGCTTGTCATGATATTATGGGAATTCCAATCAGTCAAACGATTGAATTAACCGGTGCCATCAATCAAAAGCAGCGTGAAATCGCTTGGCGTAATAAACGAGTAATATTTGCAACACCACAAACATTTCAAAATGATATTGAAAAAGGAATTGTGAAAACAGAACTTATTAAATGTGTTGTGATTGATGAGGCGCACAAAGCACTTGGCAAACATTCGTACTCGGAGAGTATTCGACTTTTACGTGAAAGCAATCGGTATTATCGTTTATTGGCTCTATCAGCAACACCTGGAAGTAAATTAGACGCTGTACAAGATGTTATTCGTAATCTCCATATTACTCATTTAGAATTGCGAGATGATACATCACCAGACATTACGCCATATATAAATGAAAGAAAATTAGAAATAATTCCAGTGGGATTGGGAGATGATTTAACACGTTTTCACGAGCGGTACATTGTAATAATGGATCCGCATTTTCGTGTGTTATTGAAAAATAATATACTACGTGGTGCTACGTCAAATATTTCTAAGGGAAGACTTTTTCTTCTTCGTAAAGAATTTATGTGTCGACAAAATAAACCATATAATTATGGGAGTATAATGAAAACGTTGAATATACTCTTGACTATGTGTCATGCCAATGATCTTTTAATTAATCATGGCCTAAGAGCATTTGTACATTTCTATCAAAATCATGCAGACAAATTTTGGCTGAAAGACGAACCGGATTTATCAGCACTTCTCAATGAAATAAATGAATTTATTGGTCCGTTTCCAGATATAAAATCCCTAACGAATGATGATGATGATACATGCAATATTCCAGATAATATTGTGTTTGGTCATGAAAAATTTTATAAATTACGTGAATTATTGATAACACACTTTAAAAGTTCGGAAGCAAAAAATGCAGATACAAGAGCGATTGTTTTTATTGAATTCCGAGATATTGTGAATGAAGTATTTATATTATTATTGCAATTGCGACCATTGATAAGACCTCAAGTGTTTGTCGGTCAAGCGGGATTGAAACAAAAGCAGCAGAAAAAAGCTCTAGATGATTTTCGAAATAATTATGTTAATGTTTTAATTTCAACGTCAGTTGGTGAGGAAGGTCTTGATGTCGGTGAAGTTGATTTAATTGTATGCTTTGATATTTTGCAACATTCTCCAACGAGACTTGTGCAACGAATGGGCAGAACGGGAAGAAAACGTGATGGCCACATAATTGTTCTTGTTACCGATGGCCGAGAGTATAAAACATTAAAATCTGCATTGGCAAAAAGAGATTCACTTAATAATAAAGTTTTACATTCTAGTGGAATAATTGATGCTTTAGGTGAAGTGAGTCCACGTATGATTCCAGCAGAATTAAATCCAGAGTGTTTAAAAATGCGTATAACTGTGATACCGACAACGCCAGGCTCGAGGAAAATGAGAAAAAATGTAGGAACGAAAGTAAAGAAGAGTCGCATAATAAAAGACAATGAAAAAAAAGTGAAAAATGTATTAAACCCAATTTCGGGTGATAAAAACACAAATTCTTCAAAAACAACACAAAGTGCAATGATGAAATTTTTAATAGCTGGTTCAAATCATGATAATGTCACCCAGGACAATGATGTTATTGATATGAGAATTGAAGAAGTTCATCCAGTGCAATTTCAATCGCAATTGCATCGAAATAATTTAATTCGAATAAAACCATCAGATGTAAAACTTCTTTCTTCTGACAATCAATCAATTGAATTTTTAACTTTGTGTGCCTTGAAGCAATCAAAAAAAGACATTAACACAGAAAAAACGTTATTGAATATGGGAAAAATATCATACATACCCGAATATTCTTTTGATAATTCAGATCCATTTTGTAATATCGAAATTCCACCTTTATCAATTCTTGATTGTATCAAAACGCTAGATGAATATATACCTTCGACTGTAGATGATTATGTTGAGATAGAAAATGATGAAATATGGGAACATGATCATTTTTCGAATTATGCGGATAATTCTCGGTGTCCTGAATTAATATTAACCAACGGGAGATTCGAAGATATATTGGATGATATATCAGACTCGGATGAGACTGTTTTCTCCGTGGATGAATCGTTTACTCATGAACCGGTAGATTGGGGAAACAATGAACAGGCTGAAGATGATGTTATCCAAGAAAATAATGATGATACTATAAATAAAAAGAATTTGATGAATTCTATTGTTATTGGTGGCGCTTTTGAAGATATTTTAGATGAATCTTCCGATGAAAGCGTTTTGGAACCACCGAAAATATCATCACACGCACCTGAAACAAATAATTATTTACTGAAAAACGAAATAACAACAAATTGTATAGATTTAATTTCGGAAGAAAAAGACGAAGTTCCGATAATTAGTTTGATCTCACCAGAATGTAAAGATGAAGAAAATGATCCAAATAATTTACATGAAAATGTATTATCAAATTGTAGCGTTAAAAATAGTTTGGATAAAGAGGAAAAAATTGAAGAGAAAAATAAAGTTTGCTCAATGGATTTTGATTTAAATATGAGCATGGATTTTCAGAGTGATTCATGGGACAATGATTCGACCCAAATTCATATAAAGTCAACTAAAATTTCGAATTCCAACCCCATCAAGTCTCAGAATAATGAAGAAATGAGTTTGCCCAGTGAAGATTTAATAATTGATAACAAAAAATCACAGGAAATGCGAAGAATTGACGAGGAAGAAGTGAATAACGCAATGAATAATTCTCCAAACTCGCCTGAACTCATTAAATCTACCCAGCGTTATACAAATATGAAATTGAATACGACCCAAGAACATTTGTTAATTTCTGAGTCAGCAAAAGAAAATGCAAATGAAGCTAATTGTAGCGATGATGATATGTTTGGAGTTGAAAGTTTGTTAATTGATTCCGACTTTGAAGATCAACTTTCAGCGGTAGAAGACATGAATATTATCAATAAAGCAACGGAAAATACTAATATTATTAATGAAAATATACATGAAGATAAAACACATGAATGTATAGATAAAATAACGGTCGAGCAAACAGACAAAGTGAAAATAGTGAATAATGAAAAAAAATCTATTGACGATTTGAAGCCAAAGCTCTCAAAACCAAATAGTGTTAGTGATAATGAATTTGTAGATGATTTTGAATGGAACAGTGACTTTGAAATATTATCAGCGCCTTTAAACAAATCAAAATATTTTCAATCAAACTCTAACAAAACCTCGAAACCTTCTTCATCTCCAAATGAACCTCCTTCAAATATACCTGAAAATTCCACTAAACCTCCGACAGAAATAAACAAAGAGAATAATATCTTGCAACCAAAAGCAAATAATAAATTTAACATCCACCAGAAATTCATATCCAAAATAAGATCAAAATTCCAAGAGAATTTGGACTCCGATGACGATTTTACTTCGACGAAAATTGAAGAAGGAAGGGTATTCCGAAAATTGGAAAATACTTTCTCTGACGACGATGAATTTACCAGCGATCCATCAAGATCAGTGGCAGATAACAAATTCGGTCATTCATCGAACAGGAGTGCACCTAAATCAACGTCCATAAAACATTTTGACAAATTCGTTGCACTAAAGAATTTTTCTTCAAAATCAAAGGTTGATACAGCGACAAAACCGTCATGGATTGAAACAAGAAAATCGTCGTCGCTCGATAGTTTCCCAAGAAAAAAACCATGTCGGAGAAACCAAGACAAAGTAAAGTGTGTATTCATTAATGATGAGGCAGAAGTGTCATCAGATGGAACTGAATCGTTGGGTACTTCAGGTGATGATACAGAATGTGATGATGAACTTGCGAGTTTTGTTAGTCATAGTCAATATAACGACACTGCTGTTGATATGAGAGCTCACTATCTTCAAAGTTTAAGAAGTCCACGGCAGCCTGGACGATTTCTCATCAAGAAACCAAAAACTCCACCACCAAATATTGAAATTTACTCGCAACCGATTCCAGACGAGCCAAATACATATCTCTACGTAAGTTATTTATATAAATACTAAAGCAAGCAATGTTGCTATGATTCATCATAGCAAAATTCCTTCATCCGGGAAAAATTTGTTTTAGATAAAAATTGTTGGATTTATTGATATTAAAATTAATACTCTTTTCTTTTATTTTTTTTTTTTTTCATACAGGATTCATTTTGCGTAAGAGGAGACAGTGATGCGACAGAGTATTCAGATCACTCGCTTAGAGAAGTTTCAATATTAACGGAAGTCGAACGGAAATTGAAGAGAAAAAAACGAAAGCGGAAAAATTCTTCTGAATCTTCACAAGCCAAACGAAAAAGAATTGTTATAAATGTATCTGACGATACCAGTGAAGATGAAACTGAAAAATTACGTGCTGAAATTGTTGTACAGTCAAAAATTCTTAAAAAGTAATAATTAAAATTAAATCAATACACAAAATCTTGAGATTATTTATGACAATTGTTAAATTGCACAATTGTGATTGTGCTTATAATATTTCAGTTAATTGTACAGTATACAATAATGTAATTATTGAATCAAAAATCGTAATAGCGTATTATATTATTGTTGGCAATATTATAAAAAAATAAAATTTTCTATTTTCTTTAAATGAAAATTCATTATTTTTGGATTTCTACAAAAACATTTTACCTCAAAGGTTTTTACACTGAAATATTTTTTTATCTTAATTATCTTTGGACCCTTACTGGCTTTTTTAGATACGGTGTACCCTAATGTGCACAAATATTTTAAAATATTCTAGTCCTAATTTGTAGAAAACTAATGGTCACGTAAAATATATATAAAACTCAAGGACTTTAGGGTTTTTAAAAATTACCTGCGGCTTCAGGAATTCTTGCAAAAGTATAAAAACCTTTGAAGCATCAAATCGACAGGTCATTTTATATCCTACAACCCAACAGAGCTGGTCATAAGTGCAAGTGTCATTTTATTCACACAAATATAACTTTTTTAAAATAAAAATCTATCCAAGTGAATTAATTTTTTTGTTTTTTATCGCCAATTTATTTTTTTTATAGATAAACTGAATTATATACAAAATGCGTGGACTACTGATAATATTTATTGTGGCAGTTGGCATATCTTGTGAAGCAGCGTCAGTGAGCACTGAAAATTACATGCCTTTGGCTTCTCAGATTAATGATGAAGACTCGATTGAACAGATGCATCCAACGAACCGACAATCCAATTCAGTATTTCGAACATATTCTATTCCAACTTATCCTGAATATGTTCCCGTTAAATCTCATGCTAATGTAAAAAATATTGAGCAGTCGAATTCAAATATTATTGAATCATCTTCTCATACACCATTAGAGAATTGGTCATCGACTATAGTCAGAAGTTTAGTGCCTTTATCCAGCTTTGCTCTATTTTTTGGTGCAAAAACAGTTATTTATACTTTTAAATTTATTGCTATTGCAATAATTAGTTTGGGTTTGACTACAATCATCTGCACATTTACACCTTTATGTCACATTACTTTTCCTCGAATGGACTTGAATAATAAAAATCTGGTACTGTATATCAGTATATTTCAATAGATAATTAAATAATATATTAACAGTTAAAAATAAAAATTATAACTAACTAATAAAATTGTTGTTTTCTGGTTTTGTTTTCTCAGATTGCAAAATTAGCAGTGCCTTATATGAGCGCCGAAGATTTGAATCACGAAACCGTGACAGTTAGTCATGCTATTGATGCATTCAAAGAGATACAGAATAATCTAAAAAATATTACAGGATCAACGGAAAACGAGAGATGAAATGTTCTCTTGGATATTGCTGCAATAAAAAAAAAGTGACATTTTATATAAAATACTTCTAGAAATAATTACTATA
>JAQQBR010001833.1:7358520-7389362 GCA_030347285.1 Microctonus hyperodae
AAATGATATCGCATAAGAGTAAATGTCGAAGGAATAATTGCACACGTGTGTTTTTTGAAGCTGTGAATAAATAAATGATTGTCACCAATTAGTTATAGTTATTTATATTAGCTACAATAAGTGAATAATTAACAATGATAATACTTACAAGGACTGTGGCAATGTTGATTGAGGAATGACATCAGTGATAAAAAAGACATTGTTGGAGATTGATCACGAGTAGATAAGAAATAAAAAGAAAGAAGCCATGCCCGGTGGAGTTGTCTTTCTCGTGTGCATTCCTACGTTGTCGTACGAGCACGAGTTGATCTTCGGCATTCCTGTAAAATTATCAAAAAAAAATGAGAAAGTTACGAAGAAACGAGGAGCCAAAGTTGATTTGCGATTGAAAGAAACTAAAAATCGAAATCAACTTATTACTATTGGTGGACAGGACGACGATGAGGATGAGGATGACAATGAGGATGATCCATTGAGAAATAGGTCACGTATTAATCGTGGAATTGCATCACCAATTCCCAACCGATCAAATCAATCGTCAGTTTTTGTTCCAATGGAAACGGTAAATTAACTTTCATATGATGGAGAAATAGTAAGAAAAATAAAGTTATTTAATTCACCTTCTTGAATTGAAATGATTTTATTTGATTGTAGGTATTGGATGAATTATTGAAGAAGTTAAAAGTAGAACACGTCGTCTGGTGCAAAGATAAAGGTAATATGTATTATGAAGTTATATTTCCAGTACCTGCTGGAGATCCATGCGAAAATTGTTTGCATTGTCTGACAGAAATGGGCATTGGCACGAGAATGAACTCAATTGTGAGGTAATAAAATTAAATATTCAACATTTGTTATTATTTCGAAATGATATTAATATTAATTTCTAATTTTTCTTAGTGTCATACCAACTCAATGTACATACAGTGCAATGCGAAGTTCAGTTCCAAATGCAATAGCTGACAGTGTGGCGTTTGGAAAAAAAGACGCCGAAGATCAGAGCAATAGTTGGGAAGCATTTGTTGATTCAATTCGATCAAAATTGACGGTGAAACAAGTTGTTGATGGCGTTAGAAGCGGTGGTGATCTTACATTTGATTACATAGCTTTAGTTTTAACTGCCGAGTAATTATTCATTACATAATTTACCTTCATTATTTGATTTTATGATATAAAAAAATCAATTAATCAACTTTATCAATATCCTTTCAGTTGTTTAGCAGCTCTGGGACTCGTTGAAAATAGCGCGACGAACGTCGTTGCTGCCATGCTCGTATCACCTTTGATGGTATCACATTTTTCTACCTTTACAAAAATAAAAAAATAAATAAATAAATCATCAAGTAAAAGAAAAATTCAATAAATACATATCTACTTTTAAATATTCTTTTTTTTTTTTTGTTTTATTAAATTAAAGGGTCCGGTTATGTCATTGACTTTTGGATCAATAATAGCCGACAGAGATTTGATCATTGTTGGTTTGAAGAGTTTGTTGCTTGGGATATTTCTTTCAATTCTATTTGGATTTATTTTCGGTTTAATATTGGGCACAACGGCAATGCCATGGGGTTACAATGACTGGCCAACAGACGAAATGAAAGGCAGGTGGGAGACAATATTGCAATTTAATTATGACGATTAACTGTTTAATATTTTTTTTTATGTAAAGAGGAAACTATAGATCACTGTGGATGGGTGTTCTTTGGGCTTTGCCATCTGGAACGGGCGTTGCAGTGGCACTTCTGCAAGGTAGCAATGGACCTCTCATTGGTGTAGCCATTTCTGCATCTCTATTACCGCCAGTTGTCAACTGTGTAAGTTTATTTCAATAGCACAAACATGAGAGAGAAACAATCGGAATAGAAAATGAATAAATAAATAAATAAAAAGAAAAAACATTAATCTATTTACAATTATTCAGGGACTCTTCTGGGCACTGGGATGTATTTGGTTAATTTATCGTCCAATTAAAATGCCTCACATCAAAGGCGAATCTTACACAGATTTTAATAGTTCATATGTGTATGTCTACACGGATTATTTACCAGTTGAATTTTTTTGCAATGGTATAATCAGCGCTTGTCTAACGTTCATCAATGTCATGTGCATTTTCATCACAGCGATAATTGTATTGAAGGTAATAAAATCAATAACACACACACTGTGTTACATGCAGTTATTTATAATTATTTGTGTAGATAAAAGAAGTTGCTGCGCCATACACATCAACGCCAGAATTGCGACGATTTTGGCAGCATGATATTCCCCTTGTACGTGATAAAAATACCTCACGGGACAATAGCTCAATGGATTCGAGGTTTCTTCTTTTTTTTCAATATAATCATGCTATTTCTTTTTGTTCCCTGTTTTTATATTAATATAAATTCTCATTTCATTAACTTTTCAGCTATTATGAAAGCTTAAGCAAACCAAGACGACGCGCGTTGGAACGTACTTTAAACGAAGCAGTCAAAGAAGCTATCAATGATGAGACTTACCGAAAAGTGAAGCGATTGAGTTATGGACAACAAGCGCCAGATGAGGTAATTTCCAAATAAAAAAAAATGTATTTTTATATTATTATTTACACTCAATTAAATTAGATGCCACCACGTTTGGGTATCGCTGGAAATATTAGCGTATCCGATGTCCTTCGTAAGGATGGAGCTGAATCAGGACTGAAGGATGGACTTGCTTCACATTCGTCTGATGTTTTTTCAAATGGTGAAAGTCCCAGCGAGGATTTGGCTGCACTTGATAGACTTATTACTTATCTTCTCGGTCAACCAAATGGTAATACAGATAATGGCAGACGATCCCGACGTGCTAGTGCTCGAGGTTACCGTCAACTTCGACCAAATATCATTGATACCAATGCTGATTCTCATACAAACATTGGAACAACACATCTGTGAACTTATATTGTCAATGAAAATTATTATGAAATCAACATTAATGATTTACTTTCATGTTTATACTGGAAATTTATTCAATTAATCCGCCAATCTAGTTGTCCATAATAACACCAATTGCAGAAAGTCGCGTACAAATTTATTAACAATATTATTGATTATTTACAGTTGTGTAAGCAGAAAAAAATCTGATGTACCAATGTTCAATTTACTCTAATTCGTAAACAGACAATGGCTCGGTACCGAAATATCTATCACCGAAATTGCCAATACCTGGCAATACATAAAATCGCTCATTGATCTCTGGATCAAGAGCAGATGAAACTATTTTGACGCGTGGAAAAGCATAAGCGATTGAATGCACACCGGACTCTGCCATAAGCAATGATACAACTAAAATATTTTCCTCAGCAACATCATGATCTAGTAAAACTCGTATGGCCATCATTGCTGCTGCACCGGTAGCAACAGTCGCATCCATTAATATTACACGATAATCTTTTATATCTTTTGGTAATCGTTGATAATATAACTATAAAAATGAAGGACAATTATTACAATCATATAAAATTAATATGAATTATTAATAAATTATTTTTCAATATTGTACAAACCTCTGGCTCATCAGTTTGTAAATTAGTTTGTATCAATATTTTTCCAATTCTTATATCTTTACAAACATCACACAGAGCTTGTTCCATTGTTTCACCTGCTCTCATAATTGAAACTCCACAAATTTTATCAGTAGCACTGCGTTTACCATGATACGGTATACCTTGTGGAGTCTCGACAGTAATTTCCTGGATAAATAAAAAAAGAAACTCATAAATTCATTAAACAAATAATAAATATATCTACAAATTCAATTACAAACCTCAAATGGAAGCAATGATAATGCATATTCAATGACTAAACGTATCAATCGTTTAGAATAAAATATGAATTCATCTCGATCTGTATGTTTATCACGAATAAAAGTGTGCAATCCTTTTATCTGTGGTGTATTTGGTAACATATATAAGGACGAAGGTAATGGCTGACCGATATATGAGTGTGCCAATTTTTCACGTAATTTAAATCCTCTCTACAAAAAAAAAATAGATGAGTAAATAAATTAATAAAAAAGAAAATATAATTCACGACAAAAGTGGCGTTGGAAAATAATAAATATAATGTATCATTACTAGTTGTAATTGAGTATGAACATGTTGAACAATAAGTTCTATTGCAACTTCATTGTCTCCGCCTCGTGGTACAATTATATCAGCATGCACCATCGACGGTGCTATGTAATAAAAATATGCCGGCTTTACCATCGTACTGTATTGCTTCAAAACACCATCCAAGTCACGTCCACGTTGCGATATATCACGATGTAATCGACGCGCAAGTCTCACATCTGCATCTGTGTCGACAAACACCTTCATATCGCACATCTGAGAAGATAGACACATGATACATGTTATTCAATATGCTCATTAACTCACAGGTCGATATGATTAATAATAATTTTTTATTTATTATTTCATTTTTTTTTCTTACCTTCAACACTTCTGCGTCATAAAATGTGAGAATTCCCTCGAATATAATAACATTTGCGCCATACATAAGTTTCTGGAAAAAAAAAATTAGAAAATAAATATCACGAGAGGATTATTAATAAATAAATAAAATAATATAAGTAAGACTTACAGTTCTACTTTCTCTGCTATGTGTAACGAAGTTATATATTGGCACATCTGCTTTTCGTCCTTCTTTCAGTCTCTGTAGTGTTGTTTTTAATAATTCAAAATCAAATGCATCCGGATGATCGAAATTGTATTCATTACGTGCAGCCATATCGTGCTGCTTTTCATTAAGAACCTAAAAAATATTTATTATTACACAAATTAGAATCAAATGAATTTCTATTCACTTTTTTTATTCTTGAGATAGGTTAATATTAATAATCAACGATTATAAAAAATAAAAAATACTACTTTGTAGAACGAATCCATGCTTAACAACGTCACCCAAGGGATATTTAGAGATTCTATAATTTTTGTTGCAACAGTGGTCTTGCCAGAAGCACTACCGCCACATATTCCTACAAGAAATTATCTATTCAAATATCTGACTTTAATGTTCTTGAATTGGATAATAATTTTTATTCAATTCTTTTTTTCTCTCAAAGAAGACAAACTAACCAATGAGAAACGGCTCGACCTGTTGACCAGCAGTATCATACCATGGTGGTCTACCTGCAGTATAAATAGTTCCTCTTTTACTGCGAATAATCGATTCGGCTGCTGTTCTTTTATTCGATTTTGACATGCTCGTTGTACGTTGTCTGCGAGATCTTGGTGATTTTTGTGATCCTGTTAAAAAATTATACGAATAATCTCTTGCGATTCATCAAAAAAAAATAATAATGGATGATAATAATTAATTGATTATAGTGCAAAATGTATGAATTTATCAAATTACCAATCGTATTTTCAATAACTGTTGAAATTATTGATGCTAAATCACAATTGTAGTGCACAATTCATATGTATATACATACATTAATGATTAATAAAATTTTTTTTACCAGTTGAAGGTGGCCTGGGTGAAGGTGGTGTAGGACTTGCAATTTCATTTCTACATTCACCATCTTCTACATCCGCAACATCAGCAAGAAAGACTGCACGATCTTCTAGACAAATATCTCCGTCGCTAAAATTCAACAACGATTAGTTTATTAATTAATTAAATAATCAAAAAAATGAATTGTAATTTATAGAAAAATCTTTTCATTTTTTTTTTTTTTAGATTACTACTCAACAAACTGACAACGATCCATCGGTATTTGAATGGCGATAAAATATTTGCGTATAATTGAAAATGAAGACAAAAAATAATTATTACGATACATAAAATTCCATAATATATATGTATATAAAAAATAGAAAAATTAATTTTCTAACCTTTCTGAGCTTGCGGAACTAGGAGCCTCGAAATGTTGCATTTCCGCCGCCATTATTAATTTTTTCTTATCTAGTATATGGATGAAATAAAAATATGATGCAAATTGAGGATTTTAAATTCTTTGTAACAATATGTGCAAGGAGTAGCACGTTGTTACTGCAGGCCACACTGATTTCATTCTCTCCTCTACTCACCAATGGTGATTCACCATTTACAATTTGCCCGGCTCGTCATGACGCCTGGTGGCGGTTTTTATACACAGTGTTTTGTATATGATGATAATAATATGAAAGATTTATAGGTTAGAATGTGTGATAAAATATTTATGTATTATTAAAATTAATTTCCACATACATAAAAATTACACTTTATAAAATTTCAAAATATTGGCGCGCACTACACTGTATAAAATCCGCCATTTTGTATATTATATTAACCAATGATCAATCAATAATAAATTGTATTCAAATAAAATAATCACGCGCCAACAATCTGCGCAATATGCTCGAAAATAATAAACCAATCGGATAAAAGAATTGATTATAAAATTCAGCCAATAATAAATGCAATGGAAATTTTAATAAAAAAGAAAAACACTGTAGTGTTCTCTCCTATGAATTGATTTCACATTGTCGCAATTTGAAAATAAGATATTATGCGCAATGACCAGTTATAAAAAAAGAGAAAGAGAAAACACACCACTGGACACTACCACTGAATAATCAAGTTTCAGAGTTACATAGAGAGTTGAGTAGCATCGAGTAGTGCAAATTCAGTTGGAAGACATATATATCATTCGACATATATGTCTTCTTCACTCTCTGTTTTTTTATTCTTTCCTTTTCCTTGTTCATAGATAAAGTCCGTCCTCTATCGTTTCTTCATCAACGTTTTACGAATTGTAAAGTTGGGACGCACCCTTCCTTGACCTTGTAAATATAAAATAAAAATTCTAGTGCATCGCTCAATGTTGGGATCATTGTTGCCGGGAACAACGATTAATTATTTGGCCTACCAGGCGTCTTGATTTGCAAATTATTATCTTCATTCATCGTCAACGGTGATTTGTTTCCAATAAAAATTTAACAATTAAACATGGCGAAAAAAACATACGATTTGCTGTTTAAATTATTGCTCATTGGCGATTCTGGCGTTGGAAAAACTTGTATATTGTTTAGATTTTCCGATGATGCATTTTCAACGACTTTCATTTCTACTATAGGTGAGTTCATCTTCTTGACCCGCAGGGTATCAACGACCTCTTTATTTTTTAGGCTTGGTCATGAAATTTCATCGTTGATTCATTGATATTATTAACATTATTTTTGTTCTCTTGTCTCACATCAAGATTAATTATAATCACCATCTAATGATTATTTGTTTTTTAGGTATAGACTTTAAAATAAAAACGGTGGAATTAAGAGGGAAAAGAATTAAATTACAGATATGGTGAGTCATCATTCAATGTATATATAATGTGTGGTATATTTACAGAAATAGAATCTTATATATTTTTTTAATCTTTGCGCTCATTTGATTACAGGGATACCGCTGGTCAAGAACGTTTTCACACTATCACAACCTCATATTATAGAGGAGCAATGGGAATAATGCTTGTATATGATATAACAAATGAAAAAACTTTTGAAAATATCGTTAAGTGGTTGAGAAATATTGATGAAGTAAGTATCCATGTTTAACAGTGGATTGCAATTTATTTATTTAATTTTTAATAGTAACTATCACTGGTACTTTTTTATTTTCTTGTATACAGCATGCAAATGAAGATGTTGAAAAAATGATTTTGGGTAATAAAAGTGATGTGGAGGATCGACGTGTTGTTAGCACGGAAAAAGGCGAAGCAGTAAGTTGATTTAGGATGAAATATAAATTTATTATACAGTTGGAATTAATTTTTGATGGTTTCCAAATTTTAGATAGCCAGAGAGCATGGTATTCGATTTATGGAAACTTCAGCAAAAGCAAATATCAATATTGAACGAGCATTTAGCGAATTAGCTGAGGCTATTTTGGATAAAACACACGGAAAAGAACCACAGGATGCACCTGATCGCGTAACGGTCGAACGTAGGGTAGACAGAAACTCGAATCGGTGCTGCTAATTTCATTTTTTTTTTATTTATTAATATTTATTTAAAAGACAAAAATAACAAGCATATAATAAATTTGCTACACGAACCATTTGCCAGTTGATTTAGTAAAACTTAGCATGAATATCGTATCCTACTATTGCTTTTTTATTTTTTTTTATGGTTACTTTTTTGTTTTCATGCATTAATGTAATAATTAATGGTATCTATTTGTATTCATTGACCATTAAATTTCATTCGCTATCACCGGTGGCAAATTTCCATAATTTGTCGTGTTGAATTCCGTATGCAAAAAAAAAAGATTGAATAGTTGACTCTTTTTTTTTTAATTGAAATACTTATTAAATTATAAGGAAAACACTCTGTTTTTTTTTTTTAATGTCTGGTCACAGACTTAGAGACAAAATCTCATATAAAATATAATCCCATGCATAATCAAGATGTAATCATGCGAGTGTAGTTGGAGGAATGTATTCATCTAGTCCCATAATTTTTCTTTCTTGTGTAAGACAGAATCCTAAAGCAATATGAAAGTGAAATGACATTTTTGTAAGATGTCAATTATTATCTCCCCACATATATAAATGTTTGTGCATATATGTACTTGCCCGAAAATTCCAAGTACATCAAATTAAACGTTTGTTTTACCGGCTGCAAAAATTTCTACGCCTTATAACATCGTCACGAATAAAATAAGATGAAAAAAAAAAAAAAATGAAATAAAATAATAAGCAACGAGAAAAAATAATTATTGCAAGACTCGAAGAGGCTTTTTTATAACTTTTTTAATTTTATTGGCCGGACATTATGGTGTGTGTACTTTTTTTATTACGACAAATTTTTTTACAAAATTGCAAACAAAATAAACTTTCGACTGAAAAAAAAAAGCTGTAAAACAAATTTACTACAAATATAAATCATACATGATTTCGTCAATTATTTTTATTCCAATGAATATACCTTTATTATATCTCCATATATTATATTAATTATAGATACATATATTACAATAAACACCTATATGATTTATTTTTTTCAAGACAATGAAAAAACAAAAGCGTCATTGTATCAATTATTGATTATAATTATTTGCATATGACTGACAATTGTTGAGTAATTTTATTGACAATGATTAATATATTTTGAAAGGTGCATTCACTTCACGATTATCTTTTGTTTTCAGTAACATCGTTGATTAATTTATTTTTTATAACTTATCAGTATTTATTGACAATATTTTCCGAGACCAAAATGAAACTCAATATTAACATGATTTCTTTTTCTATTTTCATAAGTAAAAAATTAGGATTATTTTCTAATTCTAAAAGGAAGGACTAATTCTTGCCTCTGTTTGAATGATGCTTTTATATGATTATAAATTTGTATTTGTTGGGCTAAAAAAAAATGAAACCTCTGAACTAATGTACTAATAATAATTACCAATGTATATGATCCACAAAATCGATTTTATATGAAAATAAACATTATCATTTTTCATTTCGCCATTGAACATTAATATATATTCATAAATCACAATAGTATTCCGTGAAAGTAATTAGATTTCAAGACGTAACTTAAACCTAATTTGTTTAAACACATCAACAACATCTCTTTTATAAATTATGCACTGGAAAGTTATATTAAATTAGCTCAGCACTTATACTGAAATTTGTGAGACTCCACGAAAAGCTATTGAGGTATAGGTGAAGTTGGCACAAAATAGAATAGAAAAATATATATAATTCTCATTCTATTTTGTCCTGCTTTTAATTGTATATATTTATATATGTGCGGCTTTTTTTTTATACCAATAAACAAGATAACAAAGTTCCAACTAATTGAACTTACAAAATACATATTAAGCTGTTAGAAGCCGTAAATACTCATTACTTACAGTAAAAATAGTTTACATGGAAAAATACTTTGAGTTTGGGAAATATTTAATTTTCTCAAGGAAATTACTAACAATCTACATGTATGCATTTCGATGCCAATGATTTTCGCAAGTATATAAATTAAAAAGCATATGCTTTTACTGTCATACAATAGATTTGAATAGAAAAAAATACAATATTCATAATATCCATCAATCGTCCAATTAAATGAAACAAAAAAAAAATATAAATTTAATCGCGTGATGCTCCAATAATTGACAAAATATAAAGGAAAATATTAACAACGTCAAGATATAAATTCAATGCAGCGAAAATGTATTCCTCAGGTGAAAGTGAATATTTATGTTTACCACCCATCATCATTTGCGTATCATAAATTAGATACATTGAAAATAGCAAAGCACCAAGTGATGCATATACTAATGACATTACTTTGCCGGGGAAGAAAATTGCAATCATTCCAAAAAGCATTAATACAATTAGACAAACAAATAATGCCGCATGCATTCCAGTAAAATCCCATTTTGTTTGGAACGCAAAAATCGTCAGAGCAAAACAAATTGCCGCTGTAATTCCCACTGCCATTAATACCTAAAATAATAAATCAAAAAATTGAATATAATAATTTTTCAATTGACTATCTTAAAAAGTAAACTGAATGTAATATACAAACCTCTTCGCGACCATATGCTGAAGATGCGAACGCTAATAGAAAACCTTCAGCTCCAGTGAAAACAAAGAGGAAAATAAAATTCATAGGTGCTTTACGTCTGACACTTGAACAGCAGC
Organism: Microctonus hyperodae; assembly: GCA_030347285.1. NCBI lineage: Eukaryota > Metazoa > Arthropoda > Insecta > Hymenoptera > Braconidae > Microctonus > Microctonus hyperodae. Next base: position 7,369,177 of record JAQQBR010001833.1, read on the forward strand.
TCATACAAATCAGCAGAACAATTGTAACAGCAAATGCCACCCAGAAAAGCCATTGATGGTGAGCAACGTAATTTCGTGTTGGCTTATGATACAAAAATAATGCAATCATGCCCAAGGTAATGAGCAATTGACACATGAGAATCGAATATACTTTTCGAATGAATCCTCGTCGGATTGACTGGTCATTAAATTCAAATCCCTTGATGTCATTTTGGGGATCTTCTGAATAACTTGCTCCGTACATTCCACGTTGGGATTGATCACCAAATGGTGGACTAGTTGGTTGTGGTGGTGGTGGTCCTTGTCCGAAATTACCTCCCGGAGGAACAAAACCGGGCGCTGAATTGAATAAAAAAATTATTTACTCATTTATATCCAAGTCAAATAATTAAATATATATTTTCAATTCAATATTTTATTTGTTCATATATACCTGGCGGGTACGATGAATTATAATCTCCTTGTGGATAGCCCTGATTTGGTGGATAACCTGGATTTGGTGGATAGCCGGGATTTGGTGGATAACCAGGATTCTGCTGAGGATACCCACCTGCACAGGCAATTGATAATACCATTAAATAATTATTTTAATACAAATATTCAAACGGTGGGACATTTTATGATAAATTATATTTGAGTTTCCAATGCCACGGTTGGCTTCTGGTACTCGTGCGCCTGCATAATGAAATAAAGCATGAATTTATACTAATAAAATTGTCAATTAGCGACTAAGAAAAAAAAAAGCTTTTATTTTTTTCAATAATTCGGTAAATCCAACGACATTATTTATTTTAAGCTAATTATCTATTTAATTTTTTCTGCTTGCGGAAAGATGACGTCAGCAGTGAGGCAGATTGTTGATATATAATGTATGTTGTGATTATCAAGATGATAATAAATATAATGTAGATAAATTGATTATGATTAAAGATGGCGCAGGTTTAATGTGAAACTTGTATTATTTTTTACGGGAATAATTATGAGTGACAATAATTAAGATGAAACTATAAATTAAAAATCGAAACCTTGTTGGCCCGGATAGAATGGATAAGGTCCTGCAGGTGGTGGACTTTGCCAGTTGGACATCTTATCGTAATGTTTTAGCTGAAAAATAATCTTAAGTTACCAATAAACTCCATCACCGATTAACTTTTATTAATTAATCTCTAATTCAATGATAATATTATCAACTTGATATAATTTTACTTATTTAACCAAGAATACTGTTTGTTTATATGTAAATCAAACTTGTGTGTCAAGATTTAAAAACATTAGATGTCACCATTGGATTATTGATTTTCTTTGAATATACTGGAGGATGAATTATCGTTAGACCTTGAATAATTTAACGAATTTTCATTTTCAATTGTTACGTTATTATACGCAACACGTTTAATTAACTAATATTTAATATTTACGCGACGTAATTACATTAAATGATGTTGCATGATGTTAATTTATTCCCAAGATAGCATTATCAAGCAATATTTTTTCATGCTTTACAAACATCAGCAATATCATAATAAAAAAATAAAAATATGTACTATAACATTTAATATAACGTTTTCAAATTCTTGGAATAATTTTATAAATTACGACTATACATATACAATATTTATAGTCATTGATAAAAGTAAAAGCTTGGCAAATTCTTTTTCATACTATGTATGATGAATATTTTACTCATGTTACCATCACCAACAGCAAAGTGTTCTATATCAATTTTTATGTACCTACATTGTAATATAACTATCATGACCTACATTAATTGATAAAATCCAGTAATATTAGCATTATATTAAATAAATAACTATCAAAATCATCAACTGGATAATTTTTTCTTATATCAAAAATTATTGTCGGCCATACGAAAAATCAACGATCACAAACGCATCAAAAATAATTCTCCATTTGTGCTGCCACGATTATCATTGCAATTTTTAACCGAAATTAATTTAATTTTCAATTGTTATCTATTCTTTTTTTTTTTTCTTCATTGTCCAAATATTAAAAATGACATGTATCATATTAGACGTAATGATTAATAGTAAATAATTATTAATATCAATGATCATATGTTATTAATAAATTATGCTACGTGATAATATATATCATCGCATCAATGGCACTTTCTGGAAGTAGTCACACAATCGATAACGACATTTTTGCACGATGAGTATGAGTCACACATTTGATAATTCATTTTTCATGCAAAGTTAAAAATTATTTCAACTGATTAATGAATTTATTACTATTTAAAATAACTGTTGATTATTTACACTCACAGTAAAAACAAACTGTGAATATTAAAACTCTTAATACGATGTTGATGATAGAAGAAATAACAATCAAAAATAAACTTTTATATTATGTCTATGCTGTTATATATGTATTAATATTTATATATAATATATTATTGTGATATAAATTGTACTTTGAAGTGTTGATAAAAGTAGACTGATGACTGCCCACGTTGACGGTCCAGAGGAATTTGCAACAATGAATGTAAAGGATGATAAGAATGTTTATAAGTGTCTTATTGCGTGTTTTTAGCTAAACTGAAAAAAAAAATTTACGTAGAATAATTATATAAGTATCTATTCATATTATATATATAATGAATATACTATCAATCATCGATAATAAAAATTGTATTAAATGTTACATTTTATATACAGCAGGTGGCGTCCCGTCACTATTCTTCAACCGCGCCGCCATTTTGTGTGACGTATATCGTATGATGTTTTATGTACATTTTATGATTTTTTTTTTCTTTATTATGTACCTCCAGACTCAATTGATACACTGTGGCCAATTGTAAACACACCACAATAACTTTTTGACAGTAGACAAAACGGTATATCAGTATATGTATTAAAATTACATTCAGTGATGGCGACTCCATTACTGTGTCAAAGAAAACGTATATGCAATGCATTGATAAAGTAACTTTAATTGGAATAAGTTTTTTTAATTTCCTTGACATCACATAAACGACGAGGATTAGCATTGGCGTCTGTATTTTGGGGCACTTTAAGTGTTGACAGGGAATTCCTGCAATCACTGATTAATACAAAATGAGTGATGAAAAGGAGGGTGAGCGCCAGCCGCTATTAAAAAATGAAAGTACTGCATACAAATTGCCAAGCAGTGATGTTAGTGGTAAATAAATTGATAACAATTAATGTTATATTGATTACTCCATTTCAATTTTACAATATAAAATTATTAATATGATATATTATTGTGTTTTACAGCTGATACACAAGCAAATGTCAGCACAGTATCACCAATTGGTCCAGATGAAGTACCACCACCATATCAATCGGTGATGCAAAGTGGAATGCCTATGGTTACTTGTAGAGTATGTCAGGCAATGATTGATATATCCGGAAAGAGAGATCAACATGTTGTTAAATGTAGTCAATGCAATGAAGCTACAGTAAGATCATCAGTTTTATTACACGTTATTTATCTGTGCAAAGACATACATATGTTTATTTTATGTATTAATACAATGTGTATTATGAATGTGGGCAGTAGATATTCATGAATGAATTATTTTTGCAGCCAATAAGAAATGCACCACCCGGAAAAAAATACGTTAGATGTCCATGCAATTGTCTTCTCATTTGCAAGAGTTCATCGCAGCGCATTGCATGCCCACGACCAAATTGTAAACGCATAATAAATCTTGCGCCTAGTCCTGTTACTCCGCCAGTTCTTTCAATGCCAGGAATGTGCAGAGTTTGTTGTGCACACTGTCATGACACTTTTTTGGTATACGAGAGTTGTATAATAATTTATTTATTATTAATTTTGTGCAGTTGAATGTATTAAGGTTTGTATTTATATTTGTTTTATTGATTATTCACAGTTTAACACGTTGAATAATGCTCTGGCTCGATGTCCCCATTGCCGCAAGGTGTCTTCCGTAGGGCCAGATTTTGCCAGAGGACGTGGGATAATGTTTATTACTATTGGAATAATTGCATTGGTGATTGGTATCTCAGTGACTGTGAGTTTTGTTTATTATTTCTTCGGAAAATAAAATCCAATTATTATTTTGGTATAAAGTAGATGTATGAATTTTATTTATTCGTTGGGTATTGTTGTTTATTATATGTTTTTACAGGTGGGAACACACTCATTAGTTGGTAATAATGGTGGAATTTACGTTGCATATGTTGGTAAGTTGTTTTATAATTAATCATGTATATAATGATGATAAAATTTGAAATAATAAATGTTTCGATTTTGTTTTTTTTTCCTTTACATTTGTGTTTTGTTATATATAGGTGCATTTTTGATTGCGCTTCTTGCACTCGCTCGAAGTGTTTATTATTGTACACTGAAGAATAGTCTGATTGAAGGCCCTTTGTAGGAGATCGACAAACAAATTTGCCATCAATTAGATTACAGAATTATGATATAAAACAAAACAGATTACAATACTTTTATCGCTACATCACATAACCAATTTAGCTAAATTCTTACAATTTATGAGGATTTATTCAAAGCTAAAAGAAAAAAAATTACAAATCACACATCCCACGTAAATGTTTTATTATTATCAAAATTTATCTTGTTTCTTGTCTTCGCAAATGTGTTTGCATATATAAATATATGATAATAAAAACAATTTTGATTATAATTGTAAAAGCAATGCGAAACGGGATGAGAAACAAATTAAATTCAAAAACAAGAAGTTTTATGTATTAATGTAAATTGATTTTTTTTCTTTTTTTTTTGTTATTTTTAACACCAAATTTCATTTTGTATGTATATGTATACATATACAAATTATATACATATTTTTTTTATTTCGAAATGTTGTCAACGCATGTGTATACATACCAATTAATGATATAATTGTGCGCGAGAGCTATTTTTGTGCGCCATTCCTTAAACATTTAAACATATGATTTTTTTAATAAAACAAGGCGTGTGCCGTAAATTAAAATATATATTGAAATGTATACAGCACTGTAACTAAAAATAAATATTAGGATTATAATTAAGAATGTTTATATCATTTCGTGGGGGGGGTTTTTTTTTGTAATAAATGATTATTACAGCAATATTGCTCATAAAGAAAACTTATAACTACCTAACAAACTCTTGCGAATAAATGACTCAAGTCCATAATAAAAATATTCATTATGAACTATAATCGTTGAATTATGACTGAAGATCATGGGATCATTCATGTCACATTATAAATATATATTTTTTTTCCAACATAATTGGTAACATGGAACAGCGAAAGTGCAGCAAATGTCAAGGAAAGTCAATGATAGGCATGAAAAAAGTAATAAATAACAAATCAAAACATTTATAAACTCTTATTGAAAAGTAAATTGAATATCTTCATTTTTTACAATAACATCAATGTTTAATTAATTGTAAGTAGTACAAGGATGTCTAGTTTGCTTGTGATTACAACTAAATAGAAAAAAAAATAATTAAAATTTCGATAATTCAATCTTAAATACAATAGAAAACAGAAGAATATCAATAAGAAACTGAGATATACTTTTCTTCTTTATTTCCAGATGAACTTAAAATGCCCTAGATACAATTCATCGTTTTATAAAGAGTATAAAAGAGATATTATATATGTAACTCGAATAAAAGACGATCCCTATTCATATCTAAACATCGCTCATATACATTTAAAATAAATACATACACACATTATATACCTACTATAAAACAATAAGGGAAAGTTAAACAACGATGAAAGGCAAATCGTATATAAATACTACATAAAGTGTACATGAAATTGTCAAAATTACTGTATCATTTAATTCCATTGTTTTATTATTTTCACACATCAGACATTCTATTAAACAAAAAAATAAAACGTTTATCACGATGATAAATGTATCAAATAAAATGGAAAATAAATGTGAAAGCTGTGAGTAATGTGAAATATATCAATATTATTTATACAATTCCCACAATAGAGATTTAGTTTTACCGATTATCATTATACAATTATATTCTCACACGATAATTAATTGTGACTAATATACAATACACAATGCATATATAAATATATGGGTATATATTTATTTATCTATCAACATAACAATCTTCACGTATGTATTATTTGATAGTCATTTCCCGTAAATTTAATTTATTCATACACGTCCTTTATGCATATGAGCCGGTATGACATTAATAGTCTAGTGCATTTATTATTATACGATAAAGTGTTGAAATAAAATATTAATTATACCGTAAATAATTAATTTGACTTTAATCTGAGGTTAATCATCGACCTTGATGTGATGAAAGAAAGAAAAATAAAATAAAAAATACATTCCAACGTTCAAAGGGTCAAATAATGGCAAAAGTTGTCGAGAGCAATTGAGGGAAAGTGGTTTCGATGTAGTTCCAGGTAGAAGGAAGATTATATATTAAGAGTGGGAGAGTAAAAGAATGCGAATGTAAATAAAAAGAACGTGTTCGACGGACGGGCAAGCGACCAGGTGAATTGCTTGATGAAGAAGAGTATTCAAGCAATGTCATCGAACTTATATAACATCTGTATATAAGTAGTCCAGGTCTCAATTACCACTTCAGCAACTCTCGTTCTTTGCATTCACTAACACTCAATTATACAAAGAATTATACAAATGCAATTGAGAAGTAAAGTGAAACTTGTGAACTTGAAGAGCTCTAAATATTTAAGACTAATTTATATTGTATTATTATTATTTTTTATCATGAGTTGAATACCCTTTTATGTTGAATCAATTTTCGTTTGTATTATAATATCCCATATCGTCAACACAAGATTTATGTATATACAGCAATGTAGAAATATATATACTTATAATGGTATAAATATAAACTTATATATACATTAGCATGGCTAAATATTTTCTATTGACGAAATATCATTATTAAATTTAGCTACTGATTAAATGCAAAAATATTACGAAAATAAACAAATTAAAAATTCAACATAATTTTTTTTTCTCTGTAAAAATATTATCTCAATATTTATTCATTGCACAATATTGTAATTAGTTAATTTAATTTAATTTCAGAATTAGAAAATATATTGTACTTGCGTAAAATTTGAGATTTTAAATCCCACTTAGGGTGATGAGAATTGGAGACAATTCAAATAGTTTCCTGGAGCTTTCTCAATCTCTTTCAACAATTATGAGCGGCTTGCATCTAAGTAAATTGCAACAAAAAGAAAGTTGTTTTGAAAAATATAAGTAAATTATCATTAAATTAATATCTAACAATTTTTCTGATAATAATTGTCAGCAGATAATTACAAGCTACTGACGCAAAACTTTGTCTATCGTTCATTATTTACACTTTCTCACTATCTGATAATTACTTTAACTATTTTTTTATATTAATATTTATTATACAAACGTATATACATATTTACACACCAACACAGAGCGAAATTGACGCGTGACCCTCAGCCTGGTTCAAGGATGCGCATCATACTTTGTGACTCTCGCAATGTTGCGTCTTGATAATTGTGACGCCACCATCGTTACCAATATAATCTATCGTCTTGGCGATTCACAGCTCCGATGTATAAGATACAAAAGATGTTTATATCAAGTGAGAGGTGGGAAGTCATGGAGAAAAAGGTAAGAGTATACATAGCGTAATATAAGCACGCAACCAACCCATCCCTTCCCATGTTGGGTGCGACCGCGATCCAACCGTCGATGAGGAGGTTGAAGAAGACGAAGTGAAACGATGAGTCGGAGATTAATTTTAAGGTTCTTCAGTCTTCTTTAGTGCATCATCAGCTCTATTGTGAACAAGAGTGTTCTCTCAATATAATAAAAATTCTCAATTGATAATTTTTTTGATTATTCAAAGTTTTAATTGTAGGTTTTTTTTTTGAAATTCATCAGCGAATTGAATTTTTAAAATGTGGTTTAACTTGACTTTGTGTAAGTTTTGTTACTTATTTTTTCATTGATTTATGTATTGTTTATTTAGAATATATGTCTTCTAATAATTATCCAGGTGTGTTTGCCATTAACTTCATCGAGGGCATTTGTGGAATTGATTCAAATATTAAAAGCAATTCCAAAAGTACATTCCCCGTAAAGCGTGCAGTTGATGGAAGACGTGGAAGGTCAATATAATCATTAAAAAATAAAATCCCTTTGTATCACTGTTTGTTTTCAAGTTCCACTTATTTGTTTCAATGTTTTAGTAAATTCTTCGAGATGCCGGACGATGACTCCTTCGATGTCTATGATGCTTATGATGACGAACCAGGTATGAAAAAAATAAAAAAAAATATCAGCGTGCTTGCATACCATTAAATGAAACAAAAAAAAAATTATTTAATATATTATTTTCAGACTTTTCCGATTACAGGAGTAATATTCCTGGTGAGCCAGGATTAGATTATCCGTCCTTTACGAGGATTCCCCAGACAAGTTTCACGTGCGAACGCGAGTACAGAGGTGAGATTTGGATGAAAAAAAATATTTAAGTACATAAACATAAAGTGAAAGCCCTATTCTAAGATGCAACCTTCCGACGGTTGATATTGAATAATTGCGGCTATTCATTTGAATATTAAATGTATGTATTGAATAATATTTCATAACTGCTGCCGGCTATTAATAATAATAAAAAAATCTATATAAATGTTTAACTAAACACAAAGTTACTAAATGACAGCACTGTCTCATAAAGCAATTGTAGCTATATAAAAAAACATACTAATTTACTTTCTAATAATTTATTACGCACTATTTGTATATTCATTTTTCAACATTATAATGAAAAGTATTTGTCTGATATAAAAACCGGTTTTATCATTCGTTAATGTATTATTACTACTGGAATTTTCTAATACAAAAGGGTGGTCGCACAATGTGCGGATAAACACACTTCTTCCTCAGGGATGTGTGGTATGTGTCATTAGAGCTTTTTTTTTTCACCTTTTACCATCGATGTCAAGGATGAATAAAAGTAAATACATATATATACATACATATGCATATAAACGATACTTTGTGAAGTCACGAGGAGCACCCACGGAATTTGTTGTTAGCATTTTATTTTGCTTTCGCAATAGGTTAGCTAGTCGTGTAGATTGCTTGGGTTATATGACTGTCTTCTTGCACACGTGCCAATAACAAAAATCTGCGAATTAAAACAAACAAATAAACAATTATTATTCTCGCGATTTTATCATTGGTTTATACATTTAATTAATGATAAAGAATTTAAATAAATTTACATTTTTATAAAATTCACAGAATTCCATTAATAATTACTAATTTAGATACATGAGCTCATTCTTTCGAAAGTATAAATTTGTATCTGCAGACTATTAAATTCTACAGATACTAAATATCATTATTATCAATAATAAATATTTTTTTTCCCACCTCTTCTTTATTTCTTCATGAAATCAATCATTATAATTATTCATATATTAATTTATTTTTCAAGGCTACTATGCAGATGAAGAAGCAGGATGTCAATTATTCCATGTGTGTGATGGTAGCTTTTTGGTCTCATCATTTTTATGTCCAGTTGGTTCGACATTTAGTCAAAAACTTCTCACCTGTGATTGGTGGAATAAAGTTGATTGCTCTACAACAAAGAATTATTATCAAGCAAACAATCAAATTGTCACCAGTCAAGTGGACGATGATGAAATACTTAGAAAAGCTTATGAAATGACGAGTTTACAATCAATACGTAATGGGATTACATTTGTCAATCCAAAAGATCGATATGATAATGATAATGTTAATGATAATGTCAATCATAAATTATCTGCACATGTGAATGATTTACAGAGCGGTAGGCAAAATAATTATTTCGATTATCAAAGTGCGCCGTCATCCATTAATGTTGATTATCCGCAGTTTAAATATAGTTCACGATATTCCTCTGCATTAGATCAACATGATCGTGATATTGATTATTATCCTAGACCGTCAGATGACATCAATCAATCATCTATTAAAGTTGAAACTGTTGGGAAAGATTATAAAAATGATAATGATGAACAATTAAATATTTTTCAACCGTCTTATGCTCCTACAGTACCCACAGTAACAACGACAACACGTCGATATTATTCTCCAACAATTCCTCCAATTATTCGTTCCACTCAGAAAATTGGAGGAAAATACGATTTACAATTTGATAGCTCAGATCATCTTTATTCTGCAAGAAGTAAACATCTTTCGTCTGCTCCAGCGAAGAACGCTACACAATCGACCACTGAGAAGGTTCAGCCGACATTATCAACAGCTACGTCATCCACATTGGATATCAGTGGTGAAATGTTTGTGACTGAATTGCCGCTCACGGTACCGGAGAAAATATCCAACTCAACAAACCGTAATGAATATACTTCATTTGCAATTCCATCACTAGTGTACCAACCGCCTGCTGATAAGGATAATGAAACTGCTTCTCGATTAATTGTAGAATTTTCGAGATTAGAATCACCTGATTTTCCCAATGAAACTGCAATTAGAGCTGATGAGAATAATACGAATAATATTAATAATTTAAAGCATGACAAACCTGTTGTTATAAATCCATCGACTGAAGTTCTTCCTCCGTTTTTTTATTATTCTAATGTTGAACAGCATGACGCTGTATTAGATACTGCACCAGAAAAATTGACATTTAATTCAACTTTGCTTGATGATTCTGTTGTGGCTTCATCAGATCAACTTCAGGATCATTATCAAGGATTAGCTATTAATACTGACAAACATGAAGGTATTATTGGAGACGAAAGTTCGCCATTTCAAGTGACAGTGTCGCTGAAAAATGATGAAGAATTCCAACCAAATGGTGAATTATTAAAAAGACTTATTGCCCAACAGGATTTTTCATCATTGGATCAAATAAAAGACATTGAAATCGTAAAATCTGATGAGTATAGGAAACTTGACGGTATTCAGAAAATTAATTCAATGAGTGCAGATAGTAAGAAAGATGAAAATGCCAAATCGATCAATTATTCTAAAATAAATTCTTTGTTTAGAACGAAAAATATTGATACTATGCCAAGGCCGTTCTCGCTTGGTCAACCAATAAAAAATATAAAAATTATTACGGCGACGAGTAATCATAATAAATCTGAAACCAACCTTGCAGAAAATTCGACTTCTGCAACAACCGTTAAATATAATTTGTCAAAATCTGATGAGATTAATTTGCATCAATCTATAATTGTGAATAATACCGCCACAACAATTAGCGAATCTCCCAATGTTCATTCTGAAAAAAGCAAAATTCTTCGTCAGCTAGTGCACACATACGGTCAGCCAATGTATAAAAGTCATACAATTTTTAACCTTCCAAGTCAAGATCGACTGACTGATTTTCAAAGTGAAGAATCCATACGTCGAGAAGCTTTAATAGCTGAAGAAAGTAATGATGATAAAAAAACCTCTGAATCAAATAAAGAGGAAAAAGAAATTTTAGTTGAGACTGAACTCGTCCCGTCTTTGGGATTTTCTCTGGATACTGAGGACGAACGTGAGCAGTATGTTGATGCAGTGCTTCGAGGCTTATTCAAGGACATTACCATGCCTAAAATAAAAACAAAATCAGAAAATATTACAGAAGGTTAAAAGTACTAATTATTTTTGTATATATATACTATCATAAAAAATAAATATATTCTTGTTATTATATGTATAACAATATATATTAAGTGAGGTTATGTCAATCGATAATATTCAAATTAATAACATAATGTACGTCATCCATATAAGTTTGTACAATGTTATCAAGAGATGCTGCAGTTGTTAGTATTCCACTATATTTTAATTAGGATAATAATATAAATGAATATAAAAATACACTATCAATAAAAATATGAAAAACATTCTCAATTTACATATGAATTAGCAAAGAACTTGTCTCACATTTGCTCTCATCCAAACAACATATACATATAATCTTGAAGTGAAAAATTGTATAATTAAAAACCCTCGACAAGTACGTGACAGGTTATGGTCAAACATTTTACAGCATGTTGACACCAACAGCTTGTATTATTATTTAAAATAAGCGTATATATATACATATATATCTCTATAACTAAGTGACGCTGTGAATGCTGTCATCTCTCATTTATCTTCTTCGTGTCCCATCGACTTCACAGTTTCGCTCGTCCTTTATATCTTGCGCACGCGCATTCTTTCTAGCATTAACACATTCCAATTCCACAGAGGCGTTCCTGTTTATCCGCCATTTTGTTATACGGGGGCGGTATTTGTAGTAAGAAGCAACGTCCCTACTCAAGTTGCCCAAATGAGTTGGTGGGAGTGAAGGTATGTTGGTGTGGGTCACGACAGGCCGAATAGGCATGACCAGGTCGTCACTAACGCGTTGAGTATAACTACTACATGCAGTAGAGTGCGCGGTGTACATTGACGAGAGTTGGGTGAGTTCGCGATTAAACCGCGCGTGGTCAAGACGGTTATAACCACATTCGCGCTTTCTTGTCCGTTGTTTCGCAGTGCTGCCACGGCAGCTGCCGAGATTAACCGCTTGGCGCTGTCGATCGACGGACGTTTATTATAAAAATTCTTCGTTTTTCATCTTTATCAAACTAGTATAAAAAATTGAAAAAAATTATCTCTGTGATTTTATTTAATAAAGTATAATTATTAGTGAGTAATATTTAATGTCATTAGTGTAGTATCTGTTAAAAAAAAACAAACATTAAATATATATAAATGTACAGTGATGGCCTTCGATAAGTGTCGCGACCAATCATCGTGGAGATATATCAACTAATAGAAGTGACTTCATTTGTGTTTTCACATTAGTGTATGTGATTACTACATATACTAATATTATTTTTACCGGTATTCCGCGTCGGGTATGAAATATACGTACGTTAATTTATTTTTTTATCCTTCATAATTACTCTAGTACAATATATATACATCAAACGAAAACTTTATTGTAATTATTAAATTGTGTGGACTACTACTATACATATTATCAGGATACAACCTAACCTCTCATTTTAAACAGTGCTCGCGATGTGTTATTATTACATATTTCCACATCAGATTTTCTTAATGGATAACAATAGATTATCATTTTAATTCATTGACATATCCACGTTGACTAATTAATCACAGCCCGATTTAATTATCATTCCACACGATATCATATATAAAAAGAAGTAAAAGTGATTTTGGTCAATATATCACTGTAATTAAGTGTTGCCTATTATTTCAAAATTACATAACATTATTATACCGTAGTCGCATTATTAAATATCGCATATTTAATAATTAATATATATATTATATTTAATGTATAGAAATATACAATGGGTATTACCTACTGGCAATATGTAAAAATGAAAATATTATTAATATATAATTATTTTGCATATTTTTTTCCATTGATCAGGGAATAATAATGTAATGAATCGAGAAGTTTTAAATTGTTTAAATGAACAATCTGTGAGTAGAGTTGATATATCATTGTGTATTAAAGAGGATATTGTGCAAATGGACTTAAGTACAACTCCACGACGTGGCCAAGACGGCGTCGTCGATATGCACAAAACATCGTCCCTTCGTGTGGCCAAAAGTGTATTTAGTATACGAAGTCTCGTAGACGTTGAGGATGCAGATTTGCCTGGCAACAATAATGACCGATGTGGTAAGAATAATTATAAATAATAAAATGTTATACATGCATCAGTTATATATACACTTATAATACATAGATATATAACTATATATACATATATAAATATATATGCCAGGCAATGAGTTAAATAAAAGTCATTTGAAGAGCTGATTGGCAAGTCACGCGACCATATCATTAACGATATATGTACATTTACATTAGCGTGCCTGATAACCTGTATTACTTTACTTACAAAGTGGGAATAAATATGCGAATTACCATTTCACCGCTCACCGCACATCAGTATACATATATATATATGTATGTAAAGTTGAGCGATAAGACGTATTATATGTAGATATATGAGGACTTTGTTGAAGAGATAGTATAAAATCTCATTGTACATCGTGACTTATCGACCACAGTTGCTGACAACAGAATTATAATGTCGTTTTGTAATCTAATAAATATGTTTTATTGATTTAACCTCTATAGAGGACTGGATAGTTAATTAATATATACGCCTAGTTAATTATTATATAAATTAATTAATATATACTACCTCATCTTTTATTGAAATTATTTGAGGAAAAAATTTTTTTAAATATTCCGTAGCGCACTTAAAAATAATTCTGGGTGGTTTATGTTTTTATATATTTATAAATATATATTTTTTATATATTCAACATATATAAATGAATAATTATATTTATAATTAAGCTTAAAAACTATAAGAATTATGTATATTATATATTTCATATCATAGCTATATAATTATATATAAGTTTGATAAATTTAAAAAATTTTTTTTTTAATTTTCATTTTTATCATCACGTATATTCAACCTTTAAATATATACAAGTTATGTATATTGGGTCGTTTGAAAAATCAACAATATTCTAATTGCTATAGTGAGAAAAAATTAATTCGTCATAAGGGATCTATGTATATAATAATAAAGAATTAAAATACATATACTTGAAGAGACGACGAGATATATAAAGAGAGGGTAGTGTATATATGGTGGTGGAGGGCGGGAAAAAAAATTGCAAATGATCGGCCCGCCAATAATATGTGGCAAGACTGGATCATAAATAATGTTGCCGGCGGGGGTTTTACGCGTGCGTTATACGCGCCTCCGAGTCGCTGATTGGTTCACCCAAGAGCCACTAATTGTGTTTTATTAGGCGCGCACCAAGCACTCCTCCCTCTTCCCGCGCGCTTTTATTTCATCTTTGTCTCTTTTTTTGTTTTTAATTTTCTTTCATGTGTATATATAATTCATATATGTATTTATTTATTCCTCATCATTTTTTCATTCTTATTTTATTATCATCTATTCTTCACATGCACCACAACAACCCTGATGGCCGTGCAATAATTCAATACATATATATATATATAATAAACAGGCGCGTGATTTTCCATTATTACAGTTTACATTTTTATTTATACTTATATTCATTGCTTTTTCCCCAAACTAACTAACCATCGTTTGAGCAGTAACTTTAAACGACACTGTGATTAAAGAAGCTGTTTCATACCGCATGATGATCATCTCTCTTTTCCCTCTCTATCTCGTTAACGTGATATATATACATGTCCTATAATATATTTTTTTATCTTTTTTTCATAACATTTAAACCAATAACGTGACGATGAGTGGACAATTTTCATATATATTTCTTGATAATTTCAAAACCTTTTTATACATGCTCGTGATTGTTGTTAACAATATTCCTCCATTTTTTTTTCTCATTGAAATATACATCAATAAATTTAATAATACTTATAAGTATAAATATTCATGTGTATGGGAGATAAAAATATATTTCTAAAAACAAAATACAATTTAATTCAAATAGTGAAACATAATATATATTGGTAAGCAGGAAGTAATTGAATGTAATTACTGAGGGAAAAAACCATAGATATAGGTTTTCGTCTATACATCAGTAGGTATATATATATATGTATAGGTTTATCCGATCATTTACGAGCGCGCGCGTTAACAGCACAACATGCAATACAATATATATGTACCTTGCAAATGAGAGAGTGCGCTGCACAACTGCAACGCCGGTAGTATTCTTGCGTGACGACGGTATTAGCCAATTGGCCCATTAATCGCTCCGTCGGTCCGTGACAGCCAAAGCTTCCATTTAGTAGGGAAGTATAATTGCTAATCGCTAATTGCGAGTACAAACACTCCATCCAATTAACCAGTGTGTGGCGCCCTCGAGCGGTGGCGTCGGTTTACTATTTTTCATTTTTCTCCCTAGTGTATAGGTTACTGCACTACAAATATTAAATGTTTTTATGCCAACTGTATACGATTGACGTCAAGTGTTTTGTTGTTTAGAAATACTGTGTATTTTAGGAGTGAAATGAAAAAAAATATTAATTTAAAATAGATTTTTGTTCATTGGTAGTAGTGAAGAACTGAGGTTTATTCATTGTTTGAATTTAGGGTGTGTAATTTGTAGGTTATGTTCGGAAGTATTATTGGAATATTAACCTAAAAATGCATTCGATTATAATTAAAATTATTGGATTGAGTTAATGTTTAATTTAAGGATCTTATCTGGTTGAATTGCAATTAAGAATTCAAGATTTATTTGTTTAAAAGCGTAATTTGAAATAAAACAATTTAAATTCTAGATCTATAATTTGATTATAAATATATATTAATATTATCTTTGAAAAATTCATTATCAAAATTATTGAGCTGCCTTAATTACTTTATTCAAATATTCTGCTTTAGAATAATAAATCATAAGTTTCTGTTTGATGTATATACATATAATTCAACCAGTTTTCAATATTTTTTCTTAATGCAGGTATATAATTATTCAGATAGTAATATCTAATATTTAATGAAATGTGTATGATAAACACATGTTCTATAATTTTTTTTTCATACCTAAACAAATAATATATTCATGATAATAACCATATAAATTATAAAATAATTAAATATATTTTACGCAGATTAACAAACAAAGTTCTGAATTTAATTCACAATAAAATATTTATCATCAGTAGAAAAACAATTAAATTCATAAACTCGCATCTCCATAATGCTAAACAATATTAAATATATATTTGTATATATAAAAAAATTGTTTGAGAAAACACATGATAATATAATGAATATATACATATGTATACATAATATATATGCATACAGGCTGAGACAAGCGATCAATTAGAGTTAATAAATGGATGCCAAGGGTCGTGGAGAAGGGGATGTTGATTCATGCTATTAAAAATGTAAATATCTCATGGCGGCTCGTTATCGGATGTAAATATATATATATAGTGTGCGCGGGCTTTCAGACCTCAGGCCTTTTAAACAATATTCCCTTTTCATATCTCAGTATTATTCTTTCTCTCTAATTTCCATTTTTATATTCAAATCAATATTCCATTATCAAATATAATCATAAATAGATATTTTGTCGCGTCATTATATTCTTCTAATTTTATTCATTTACATATATTTTTATCGGTATTTATTTGTAATTTATATAATAATCATTGGAGAATGTATATTTAAAGTTGAATATATTCAGGGAAATAGCTTGAAAAATTATTCGCCATTTGGATAAAATTGTAATTGGGCATGAAATGTTGTAGGTTTTTTTGGATAGTATATTATCAATTCATATGTATATGTATTGTTGCGAGAATCAAACGTCCTTTTTATTTGACTGTATAGGTATATATACATATACATATATTTATATATGCGTTATAAGACCCCTCTCGCTTATAGTCTTCGAACATTTTGATATATGACTCAATAAAACCGGGTCCCGAGGCGGAGACTCATCGGATAAATATCAGACGTAAAATGTTCACCTCGTTAACTCGTTGGCGTTCATGTATTTATATGTATGTACATATATGTTGAATATATATATGTATATATGTGGAGTGTGGCGCTGCGGGGCTTGAGCTGTGTGAGTTCAAAAATTCTCTCCCATCTTCAAGGCTAATATTCCCTGCCCCAACTTTGCCGCTGGGTAATTAAGAACTCGTGTAATTAGGATCGAAGAAATTAGACTGACAGGTGGAGGAGATGAAAAGAAAAAATAAACATTTTTCAAAATATTTGTGAGTATAATACATTGAATTTTTAAAAGCTAATATTTGAATTTGTTGATGACTGCTCTTAGTTCATGGTTTTTATAATGTTTGTGATATATTATTTATTATCGTTTCTTTATATATGTTCTGCGATTTTTTGGAATGTGAGCATGCCCGAAAGTCTTTTCTTGTTATCGTATGGTAATAAAATAGTTCCTTATATATACATATATACAAGTATATACGTATATATATGTACGCGAAGAAAAATTACAAATTAAAATATATATATTTCAATTGAGCGACACCTTTCGAAATGTCTTTCTATTTTTATATAAACTGTCGGTATTAAAAGTAAAATGTTTATATATACCTATAGGTTTATGTGTCTTTTATGATGATTATTTATGATCATATATGTGTGAGATTAGAAAAAAATATATTTATAAATAATAAATAGGGGTATACTATATATATTTTGGAATATATATTGTCGATTTTCTTTACTTATATAAACATGTTTATTTTTTTGAAGTTTTGATGCTTTCACTAATTTTGTTTGAGTATATATTTTTATTTTCTCAACAAATTTCCGGCCTTTTGGCCGCCTGTAACCGCAAAAGAGGAAATGACTAATTGGCCCTCACCATTTGCCCGGAAATTAAACACCAAAAACATTCCACGAGACATCAATTTATTTATAAATATTCATCAAACATCATTCACATATTTCTTTTTCATTCATCAAAGTCAAGTGGAAATTCATTTAATATAATCTCTACTCATTTATATACAGCGCTTTTGAATTATTTAAATTACCAACTACTTTAGATAATACATACAATAATAAAAAAAACAAACACTTTGTTTTGTTTATATATATTTTATTCTTTATATAGCAGCGCATAATTTGATAAGTTAAAAATTATATTCAAAAGTGGTACGTGTTTGTTTTCAATGTCAACAAGCTGCACGCTCTCTCTCATTTCTGTTATACTCGATTATTATTTCTTTCTTTATATATTTCGGACACTCTGTTGAACATATGTATATATATACATTTGGGATTGAAACAAAAAGACGGTGGTGTGAGTAATCGGCCTCACTGCACCGGGAACATCAACAGAGAATTAAGGCCCAACTTGTATTTGTTCCCCGCCATATACCCCGAACTCTCTTGTTTCTCTGATGCTCTTCTGTTTTGCCGCGCGGGGATTTGTCGCTCCAAATGTCGCGCGAACTAATGACTGCTTCTCTCGGAATTACAAAGAAGGTGAGCAATAAAAAATTTCTGCAGAAGGGACAATAAAAAGAGGAGCTATGTCGAGGCCATAAAACTAATATACTTTTAAGCTTTTCGAATCATGATAGAATCAGCTTTAGTTTTATTATATGATCCACTACTTATATAAATATAGATAATTTATATTTATATATTTATTTTTGTAATTTGCTGTGTATGTATTTATCATTTTTATTTGTATTAGTTATAGATGACAAGAGAGATTATTGATCTTTATTTATTTAGTTTATGCGCGGGGAAAGAGAGTTGGAATAAAATTAGTCGGGTCATAAATTTTGTTGATGAGAATTTTCAGTGAGTGTCGGATATATATATTGTATAATGACATTTTCCAATGAGTGCACCTGGTGATCAGTGATCTGAAACGCCAGTGTCGTGGCAGTTCTTGGAGTTATAAACAGCCATGGAGATCAATGAACCCCGCGTAATTCATTGGTGATCTTTTTAAAACCATGTCAATCTATATATACAAATAATATTATTATATACTATAGCTGTTCTATAGAGGTATATAATGTAATATAATATATAATGTATATATCTGCAGACTATAGAAATTTTTCTCCATGATAAATTATTCTCGGGTTGATGAGATATATATTGTTGATTTAAACTCGACAACAGATTAGTTACGGCTAAGCAAACTAATTCGTTTCGATTAAACTCGCAGTGCAAGGTATAAAAAAGTCAAATCTCATGTGGAATAAAAAAATTTTATTAAAAAAAGTAATTAAGTTCTTTTTCAAGATTTTTTTCATTTTTTTTTCTTAGTCTATATACATATAAGTGGGACGAAATAATGATCACTTTTAAAAGCGATCAGTGAGTTGCTATTATATTTTCTAATGTAACAAAATTTGTTGGAATGTTGATCATCCACACGTCGACAAGTACAGGACATATAAGCATTTCTAGTCTGGCGCGAGCCGGTTTCGCTCTAAATTTAGTTAAGATAGGACGAGGGACCTTCGAAGTGACCCACCACGAAGTTCATGATAAGAAAAACTAAAAGGTATATAGATTATATTATATACAACCAAGAAGAGAAAATAAGTCAAGAGTCGATACGTTGGCACAAAAATATTACAGGAAATGTAAAAATCAATTCGTCTTTATCAGGATTTATTTTTTCTTTTTTTTT
>JAQQBR010001833.1:7395798-7406322 GCA_030347285.1 Microctonus hyperodae
CAGACGGTAGCCGCCTGTTACTGATCGCCAGCTCTTATATATACCTTCAGTTTATATATTCTCATATATGCTTTACTTATATATTATATACAGTATATATACTAGCTATCTGATTCATTCTTTCTACAGTTTCTTCATTATTTTTCAATCTTCCCAATATTTATTAATATAATTTTGTCTTTTAACACGTTCTAACGAAAAGCATTAATTCAAAAAAATCAAGTATGTTGTATATGTTGTTTTTATATATATTCCAAGTATAAGCAGAGTTAATTTAAAAGTTACATATGTATGTAGATGGTTATATATAAAAAGATATGATGATGATAATATGTAAAAACAAAAACAAGTGGTATGCGTCCGCCTATTAATAAAAAAGCGGCGTGTTGCTTGGTATATAGACGGGTTTAAACCGTCGTTTTTCTTTCAAAGGTGATCGAATCGATTACCAAGCAGAGCCTGATCCCCAAGGGAAAAAGATATGCCCTGTCCTTCGCGTTGGATTCCAGCCAACGCCAAGGTCTATCATTTGTTAAGCTGGACAGCTTAGCCCCGTCATTACGAGCAATCACATTTGATTATTTTTGTCTACAGAGTCAGGGTGAAGGAATCAAAATCGCGCGCCCCCAAGTTTGTATTGGAGAAGAAGGGCAGACGCGAAATAAATTTATCGAAATGCTGCATATATGAATATGTATATAGTGGAAGAAATATATTTATATGATGTAGGGATCACGGTTAGAAAATTGGGAATAATAAGAAGAACGCAAAGGGGAAGAATAAATCACCAAAAGATTTATATGCCAATTTTATGTATACCTACTTAATGTTGTATATTGAGAATTATGATTCGATTGCCTTAATTCCTGAGAACTATACGGTACTAAAGATCTGCGCAGACTTAAAACAAATCCCAGAGTGTTGCAAAAGAGAACACGAGTCGATAATGACGACGCGAATTTGCTGGCGTTGAAGTCCTATATCAATTTCACGGCAAGTTATGTGTCAGCCATATTGGTGAAAGGCAATTAGCCAAAGAGTCTTTTATTTATTTTTTTATTTCTCTTATAAATATATATATGTGTATATATTTTCCGATCAATCGACAAACTATAATATGTTGGATATGAATTTTAATTGTCTCCCGTTTTAATTATATTTAATTATTTTTATTTTAATAAATATTATTGTCTATTATATATTGCTGATTATTCTAGATATATTGTATATATATTATATGTATGTAGGTTTGATGTCGTAGATAAATAATTTAAGTTTATATTCTGCGATTTCAAACTGTATTTATATATCCATATATGAGATAAAAAGGTTAATAAAAAACGACAGATTGTCACAGGAAAACACCAGGCCATTAATGGAAATGGTTCCGAGTTAAATGCATTGCCGCTTTAGCTGACGAGAGATCAAGATAAATGGCGCCATACCATAGACAGAAATGAACCAATCATTCTTAGCAAGACTGGTCAATTTATGCGTGTGTATAGCGATTGCGGAAATTTTAGTTTTTTTTTCGACACCACCACGCGAAAAATGTAGAATTTTTATGAGAAAAAAAAATTCTGATTTATATATGTTGACAATAAGTAGTATTTCTGTAAATAATCATGAGAAATAATTCAATTATTTAAATATATATAATAATTTTTATTTATATTATTTTTTAATTAATTCAGAATATATATTTAGTCGAAAATTAATAGAATGAAAAATGAACAATTATATTCAACGCGCGAGCCAGGAAATAATAATTTATAAAATTTAGAAATTTATGTAAATTAATTTTTCAATACACAAATTCGGATGTATATAATATACAGATGATTTATAAATACATAATTATAATATATAATAAATATAGAAATATTTTTTAAATAGAAAAAAAAATGAAAGGAATTAAAAAAAATTCCAATTTGATATTCTAATAATTCTAATCTATAAAAAATTATTTTTATAATATTCTATACATATATATCTACTCTAACTTATATATATATAATAATTCTCTGCACTTTACATAAGTGTATATATGTATATTAGTTGAATGAGAAATGAATGCAAAGAATTGTATGAAAAATGGAGATAAAAAATATATATAAATAATATACACGACGAGTGAAAAAGAGTGGGGAACAATAAGTAGGGTAATATCGTATACACAATCGAAAGGGAGAGAAATACATGATCATAATGGCGGCATAAATGGCGCTTCTCCTCTACCAAAGCCACAGACGATTGTCAAATTATCGATATAATATCGCTAAACTAACAATGGTAGGTAGAGGTAAAAGTATATGCGGGCCTGTACGAAAAAATACGTACTACATTATATATAATGCATGTATATAGATGTAAAAAATAGCTATAGAGTATATATATTTCTTCATTGAAACCGATATACACCCATGGAGATCGGTAAAAACGAAACCGCAAATCATTATGGAAGAGTTGTACACTATCATGTGCTTTTATATCTTCTTTATTATTTCTTCTCAACTGAAATATCACATAAGTATATACTTTTTGTTTGTTTATTTATATTCTTGTTATGGCCGCGATCCCGATTGTGTAATATATATACAAGAAGAATATAATATAGAGATTGCGAGGATTTTTTAAAAGTCTTTCTTGATTTCCGTATTGTTTTTCTTTAATTCTAACACATAAAACCAACACCGGAAGTTGTAAGTTTTCGTGGTCTTATAAAAAGGGTGGCCCCTATATATTGCTTTGGGTGTATACATTTATTTTATGTATACACGTACGTCTCAATCCAACCGAGTAATTTAAAGTGCACTTAGCCAGAGCGGAAGTGAAAGACTAATGGACGTCAAACCGTCTTCATTACGTGGAAACAAAAGTCAAAGCGGTATCTTTCACGTGGAAAAATATATAAAAGAGAACAAAGAAATACGTAATACATCCGGTCAGTGTATAGCTCATTTGCAAATTTATTCAAAGAAAATTCTATATAATGAAACTATAAAATAAATTTTTTTGTGATGTCTAAATGTTTACAAATATTTAATAGGAATGGGTATATTTTTTTTTTCATGAGTTTCGAATCAGTTTGTTGTAATTTAATTCAAACGAAATAATTTATATTCTTCAATGTTAACTACTGAGATAACATTAGTAGATTAAAATTTATATTTACGGGAATATTATATACAAGACCTGCATTTCAAGTAGTGTCCAAGAATTATTAACCAGTAATCTAAAGTTAATATTCATCATCATTATCATCCAGTATTTTTCCCTTAAATGTAAATATCCATCAGATTAAAATCATTTAAGATAAATTAATATATAATCAAAATACAATTATATACTCATGAAATAAAATAATCAATTTCATGTTTATATATCA
Organism: Microctonus hyperodae; assembly: GCA_030347285.1. NCBI lineage: Eukaryota > Metazoa > Arthropoda > Insecta > Hymenoptera > Braconidae > Microctonus > Microctonus hyperodae. Next base: position 7,399,187 of record JAQQBR010001833.1, read on the forward strand.
TAATTAAATAACTACATATTTGTTCCCAGAAAATTTCAATTTTAATTTAAAAAAAAATATATATATTTATCTTTATAGTAATTACGATAAAATTAAATATAAATAATAAATTCCCTGAATTTATTGAATTGCAATGGTTTTATAAGTCTCACCGAGTCTGAAGTAGGTTGGGTAGAAAAAGGACTGTGAGGTGGATATTCGACATTTGAATGGGCGTAACTATAAGCTCGCCATTCCATTGGTTACTTGCAATTTTTGTAGGCGTTTACATTGCCACTCGTGTCTCGCTTCCTTTCTCCCTGGCCTTCGCGTTCTGTCCCGTCTTTCTCCTTCGTTTATAGTATGATCTCGCACACCACTGTTCAATAGTAAAAAGAGTAGTAGTGGGAGCAGCATAGTGAGACGCAAACGATGGCATAGTGGGGGAAAGCCATTGTGGGTTCCATCCGACGTGTGAGACACATAGTTCGACGCAGCCGCGGCGGACAGCTCACCACGCGCAGTCGTAAAGTTTCGTATAAAGTTTCAATATCGTGCGTCCATTCTGTGATTTGTTCCTTTTCTCCTTTGCCTCCTATACTTTTGTTATTGTTTTTTTTTTTCACATATTTTTTTTCCCAATCTTTTTTTCGGTGGTTTATATATTCCTTCTTCTTTGTCTCCACCCCACTATCGTACATTTTCCCCCTAGACGTATACACTGTGTCTGAAACGCGATCACGTGCTTTGTGTAATTTATCCATCGAATGAGATAAAAAGGAGAAAAAGAATTAACTCGTGATATTTCATTTTGCGAGAATACGAGTATCTAAAATGTAATTTGACATGTCTAAGCGATTTTTATAAAGACTTTTATACGCGCAAACGACATTATATATTTTTATTATATTTCGTTGTATAATATATATCCAACATTATTTTTTTTTTCCTTCTTTTTCTTCTTGTCCATTCCCCTTTTCTGTTCATATTTTTTTTTATTATTTGTGGTTTGTTATCGGTGAGTAAACCCAATATAAGTTTGCGATATATATTGCATCGTTCGGTTGCTCTGTGGCATGATCAAATATTGAACCAACTGTGTTTGATTAATTTAACGCCGTAAGCATTGAAAGAAGATATACACTTATACATTGGTGTAATCATCGATATTTCACCGACGGCTCGCGTTCAACGCGAGCGATTTAAACCTGTCGACGACTCAAGGTATGAATTACATATTATTATTATTATTATTTGTTGTTTGCTATATGCATATATATTTTTATAATATTGATGAATTGTTTATTGATACCTTTAATTAAAACTATAAACGCGATTATGAATTATTTCATTTGAATTTATATATATGATCGAAATAATGAAACATATTATATTCACTTAAGTATGATTATTTTATTTTATTTTTTGATATAATTAAAATTTTTTTTTATCTATATATCGATCGGTGTTATCTTTAAATTATTCAAGCTGGTGTTGATCTAAAATTTGAATTATTAATAATTATTAATGAGAATTTATAGAATAGATATCGAAATTATCCAAAGACGCGAATGACATTAATTTTTTTTTTATTGTTACTGAATTAGATTTTTTATAACTTGATATCATGCTAAGAAATTATATTATTATTTGTTTTACATTGATATATGAAATGATTGCTGATTAAATATTTCGATGTAATTGAAAAGCAATTAGCAATAATCAAAGTTTCAGAAATACTTTATCATGTGTGTCAGTTAATTGAGATAACTAATATATACAACAATATTACATATATATGTATACTTGTGAACTCATATTTATTTTCATTATCTATATTAATTAATCATCATGATAATTATAAATTTATTAATTTTCACGTAGTGTCATAGATTTTTTTCGAATATAAAATAATTGATATTGAATATTAGAAAAAAAACCAGCCATGTATATTAATAATCTAAATCAATTACTGCAATTATTAACGTCTATATATATATAAATTTATATATTAATAAAAATATATATATATATATATGTAATGCTTTATGGTAGTTATATATTGATGATATTAGTCGATGATTGAAGTGCCGATAACATTCAGGAAAGCACACGACGGTGTCAAAGATAAGCAATCTTAATTGGACATCATTTAAAATGAGAAGTAATGAGCCACTACTGCCGATTGCTTTGACAAAGCAATCGATGTGTGCTATAATATACAAGATAAGTCATCTTATATACTATATACATAGTCACTTTCACAACAAGGATTATAACAAAAAAAAATGAATGAATAAATAAATAAATAAAAATGAAAACAAATAATACAATCGTACAAATTCACAAATCGATAACAAACATTTTTCCTGGTGGAAAATATGAAAGAAAATTTCTATTCTATATGTATCATAACAACACCAACAATAATAATATATCAACAATATTCTATTGGTATAATGATTTTTCATTATATTATTTTATTATCATTTTTTTTTTGTTTATGATTTTAATCAATGCTTTATGTATGTATATATATCTGAGTAATATATATGTACAGTATTAAATCATTATTCACTTTTGCTTTGTCATTAAATATATATCTTCGACAAATGATAATTATCATATTTATTGAATAGTTTTGTATAGCGATGATTAATTAATATAAAATGAAATTTTTATTTTTATCTTATCAACCGCGCGTATGGCATGATTATAAATAACGTCATTGTAATTATGATTATTAATTTTTTTTTCTATTTCGGCTTTTGAATTTTATAGTTAAAGTTATGGATTATATACATATGAATTTTTTATTCTTTTGTGTATTACCATCATATTTTTTATTTTATTCTATTTTTTTTCATCGCAATTTGCATATACACCTGATATAATAATTATTACTGGCTCAATTTAATACATTATATTCAATATATATATATACATATTTTTTTTTGTTCTCATAAAAGACGATTTCATCCTACATTATATAGTTAACATTTTTTTCCACCATTTATTCATGATTTTTATGGTAAATATCTTGTCACTTTAATTATCCCCCTTTTTCCGCCATTTTGTTTAATTATCCTCTTTAAACTGGTGAGAAAAAATATCTCGCAATTATTTCAATACTGATAAAGAAATTAAAACGTAAAAAAAAATTATTTTTTTCCTCAAATATTCTCATATTATTATGAAAATAAATATTTAATTGAAATTTTTATATTCTTTTTATATTGTAAGATGATTTTTACGATATGGAAAAATTTATTCCATTGACTGTATCACATCCATACCTACACATATATATAAGTACTGGTATAAGTTACTGATAGTGAGGTCAGGTTTTAATAAGAGGAGAATTGAGAGCTTCTCATCCCACTCTGTTAAATCTCGCATCAGCTGGTCATATGTAAAAGTGAGTAAGATATGTGCAGAGAATATAAAAGAAAGAAAAAAAAATAAAGTTGTACATGTATGTATACATATACATATATGTATAGAGAGATAGGAGAAAGACCATAGGTAGATATCAACAATAAATAACTTGCTCCTTCGCCACATGCTAAAAGCATCGCAGTAGATTGGACTTCTCATTTCTGAATACACAGCAATATTCTTTCACATCCCCGAAGTCTTTATAACGTCTATCTGGCTTTATGAAGAGGCTTTATATATATAATATATATGTATGTATATACACATTGATACGTTGTAAAAGCATCAAGTCATATATGAGTAATATAATTATAATTGCACAACCCATTAGATGAATATAATATTCACACTTTGTCATTGAAAGAATAATTATATAAAAAGAAATTTATTTTTAGTTGATAAATAATAAGGCTCTAACGCGGTTAAAATAATTAAGTAATTTTTTTTTTTTAATGTTTATCTAATTACTGAGACAATTTTTTTTTTGTTGGATTTTTATACAAATAATTATATATATATATTTTTATTTTTATTTCTTATCTGAGAAATATTCTTCAGAAAATTTTTTTTTTAATTTCATTATAACGTTTGTGTGTGTATAATTATTATGAACTCTTTTAGTTTCGTGTAATATGCAATGAAGAAAATTGTAGGCGAATTTCGTCCAAGGTTATAAACATATATATACACTATTATATATACTTTCACCCTAAGAATGTTTTATATTATATCTACAGCATATTTATTTATATTTTTTTTTTTGTGGATATTATAATGTAGAACAATATAAATGGTAAATTATATTACATAAATAATCCCCGTTTTGGCGTGGATGTATAAATATATAAATAAGAACAAAAATATATAATTTAAAAATATATATATTTTAAATACAATTTCTTTTTTTATTTAATCATGTTGACTAGCATGTGTATATTATATTATACACTGCGTAATTATATTGCTATTTATGATTATTATAATACATGACGATTATTTTTCTTCAATATATAGTATATACATATTATATTGCACCAGGTGCCTCAAACATAATTTACCATGACATTTAGATAGACGTAGATAAACCAAAAGTCAAATAAGAACTAGCACATCGCGTGGGCGGCGCGCGTAATTTGCTCGGCAATATAAAATACATATAAAATGACAGGTTTGAAGCCAAAGCCATACCCACACAGTTTATATACATTTATATACATCTAACCATAAGCTTAATAATAAAATAAAACAAAGAAAAAAAGAAAAATATACAAATATAAAATACAAACAATCAAAAAATAATACTGGATCAAAAATATATAATTTATTACTATAGTCGCTATATAAATTCTAATTATTCATAATAATTATAATTTTTTATTTTTATATTTTTCTTTATTTTATTTTATATCAAACGATGAATAATAATTGAAGTCTTGACATTAATAATTGACCAAGAAATTAATTTAATTAAATTTACAACAAATGAGTGACAGCAATAATTTAGTCCGATCATTTTTGCTCGTTAGAAAGTTTACCATAACTTATATATCTGTATGTATATGTACATATGTTCACATTTATAAATATATATATGTATACACATATACATATATATATATATACCTATATAATAATGTGCAAATTTATTCCTTCGCCACGCTCGCGCTCGTTTACATCACGCATATAATCCAAGTATAACGCTCCGGGTACCAAACACGCACACAAATATTTATTTATGTATGTGTGTGTGAACCTTTGTGAGTGTGCGCGAATCAATTAACTGAACAGGGTATATATATAGTCCTGGTCATCAAACACGTCCTACAAAGTTCGTGGAATATTATAAATTCAAAACGAAAAGCGGAGAAAAAAAAATTTAATACATTATATTCATTGAAATAAAAATATCAAAATATATTTGCAGATTAAAGAATAATATTTAATATAACAATTTATTACAATTAAATATTTGATTTATTCCGTTATATATATATGTATATATGTTAATGGAGGAAATTAAAAATGGAAGAAAAAAAATATCAAAGTAAATGTGCCGCGCGTGATACTGTTAAAATGCGGACAATAAAAATCGATCGTCACTCTACCAAAGTATTATGTACATTTATATTATGTGATGAATTGATCTCAATCCTTTCGACTGTATATATATGTACATGATTCTGTATGTAACATTGGACATACAACTTTATGTATAAATTCAAAACCGGTCTTTTGTATATAAAATCCGTGTGCGAAATTGCGAACAATCAATTTTTTATTTATTGAAATATAAAAAAAATTCTATGCCATGAAAAATTTTTGTATCTATTATTATTATACATTGTCATTTGGAAATAATTCGTTTTTGAAATTATATTATCAAATAGTCCATATTCATATATATGACGCACGCATATATATTTATTTATATACATAAACATATATACTTCTTTGTTGACACAGATGAGCAACAGAAAATTAACGTATATTAAAAAAATAAAATTCAAACAAAAAATAGAGGAAAAATTTTTTGAAGCATAATAATGAATTTGTTTTACATATAATATTTTTTTTTTTTTATCTTTGCTTTATTTTATATAATGTATATATATTAATAACTAAAAGACTTTTCACATATTCATAAGAAACCCATCATAAAAGCTGATAGGCGCCACTTGGAAATATTATCAGGTTTATATATGTGTGTGTGTCTGCATTTCATGAAATGTATATTTTTTTATTTTTTTTATTTCCAAACGTGTGTGGATATGTATACACAAGTTCTTCCTTTTATTTCTAAATGAACTGATGGCTCCGGAGGAGCGAGGAAAATTAGCCTCGTGCAGTGGCAGGTAGTGGTTATCTCGAGAGAGCTCCCAGTTAATGACAACCCCTGCCCACATCATCAGGAATGACCTGATGTGCCGCCACCGCGCGCTAATTCTTACTCAGCTTCACCACAGCCTCGTGTGCGCATCAGCTGTCCACCATTTTATTTCATTTATTTTTCATGTGTGCCGTTCAATTTCCGCCAGCACTACTGATGGATCCACCCATCCCCATTTGAAACACTATATATAGAGTTGGAAAAAGGGAGGAATAAAATTGAGAGAGAGAAGAAAAAAAATAATTTTTTTTTGTTTTATTTTTATTGAAATTGAAAAAATTATTTCTATTGCTAATTTGCAATGGTAATTTTTTTTTTTATAATTTTCAATGTGTGGAGTGTGAATAAAGAGAGTGGGTATGATGAAAAAATATTAGTGATTATTTATGTGGATGTATAATTAATGAATAATTCGAATTATAAAAAAAGCGAATTCATGGAAATTATAATAATGAAGAATTGATGATTAGTAATTATATCAATAGAAATTTATTTATTTGAGAGATAGCAAAAAGTTCATTTTTAAAGAAGAGAAATATAACCATTCAAATTTTTAAAATATTTTAATTATATATAATTGTATAATTAATTGATAAATAATGCGAACAAATTAATCTTTGATTAAAATAAAAAATTAACTGAATCTGCAAATTCATTAGACTAAAATATTTCATAAAAATTAAATTAAAAAAAAAATATATTCATCAATTAAGAATTCTTAATTCAAAAATTATCACATTCAAAAATAAATTTATTCAAATATTCCATAAGAATATTACTATATTCATTGAAATAAAACATTAGAAATCCTCGAATAATTCTCACATCTAAA
>JAQQBR010001833.1:7414086-7428469 GCA_030347285.1 Microctonus hyperodae
AAAAATGGTGTGTATATTAATTAATAATAAATAACTTAATGAGAATTTTTTTTTTAAATACAAAAATAAAATTTACTATTGCCATTAAATATTTCATATAATTTTTTTTCTAACCCGTTATTTTTTTATTTACTCGAATTCATATTTTTATATATGTACTATGTATGTATACATACATAAATAAAATTATCACACACTGCAGAGAGCATCAAATCGATTATAAAAAATCGTCAAGTCGCGTGTCCATGACGATTATTGTTTTGTTTCGTCGCCTCACGTGATCGCTCGTTGATCTGTTCGATTTTAACCACCCTCTACACATATATTTATATGTGTTATACGTATTTGTATTTATCTGTATCTATTTATTGATAATGTGTATGTGTATGTAAGCATTCATATAATTATTTAGAAGTGTAGATTGTATAAAAATATGCGTGGTCAATATTATTTTTTTATAAATGACTGCGGTTTTATTGTGTTAGGGATATAGTGAATTATGTATGTATACGTATATTGAATTGTTGGATATGTTTAGGTCTTTCGAATGTATTATGTTGTAGGAATACATATGTATAAAAAGATTATATTAATGTGCGTGATAATATAAAGGTAAGGTTGATGAAAGGAAACTAACTTGTCGTATTGTTTATTACACGTGCCTTTTATGGTTTTTTTTTTTTTTATATATAATAGTTCCAACCCTCGTTGTTGGTTTATATTATTTTTGTTGTTGTTGTTGGGATTAATTTATAATTGAGGGAGAAAAATATTTGAATTGATAATTAACATTTTTTAATATATTTTATAATTGATAAATGAAAGTTGATTTAATTATTAAAATTCAATTTTGTGTAATTACTGCGAGGTAATTATGTTTTGTAAGAGATAATTATATGTATACATTTGAGGTGCAATTGAATTAATGATGATTATTTTATTGGAATAATAAAAGGAGGATTTTTATTTCTGAATTAATCGCTCTTGAATCAATAAAATAAAATAAATATTAATTTACAATAATATTGAAGTAATATTATATATTTAATTTATAATATTTATTTCACGTGTTGAGTGAAATTATTGGGAAATTTTTAATGAATTTTCTCTCAACACTTGCACAATAATTTAAATAAGTACACGCAATAAAAAGATCTGTTGATATAATTAATATTTTTTTATTTTAATCGGATTTAATTTATCGGATGAAATTAATTAACCTCTACAGTATATAAATTCGTATTTACTACTAAAATAAATCCCATATAAATATATTTAGTGACTTGACCGCAGGAAATTCTGCTTGAATATAAACGATAACAAGGAAACTTTGTAATAAATAATCGCGGATGTAAAACCGCTCGAGCTTTCCGCCGGAATGAATAAATCTGATAATTGTTTATATACATGTCAGTGGTTAAACGGAATTAATAAATAAAATCCCTTGAAATATATATATTCAGACTTCAAAGTCTTTGCCAATGTCAGTTGATTCATATACGTTGAACAAAATAGTATAAAGAAAAAAATATGTATATAAATTTATGTTATACGTTAATTCTAATAAAAATTATATTTAAATTATTCTTCAGATAATTCTGGACGAGGCAACGAACCCGCCTCGCAAACTAGCCCAGCAAGTAGCACAAGTAGTCTTGCAAATAATCAACAACAACATCAACATCATCAACAGCAACAAAATCAATCACAGAATCAAAGTCAAATGGGTATTTCAACCACTGAGGAGAGTCGTGTTGAAGATGAGGGCGTTCATCCACGTGCAGCACCAACAAGTCCTGAAAGCGAAGCTGAGGTTGATGATTTTGCCCCAAAACGTAAACAAAGACGATATAGAACGACATTTACAAGTTTCCAATTGGAAGAATTAGAAAAGGCATTCTCTAGAACACATTATCCTGATGTATTTACCAGGTAAATATTTATTTTTTAATCAGCTTTCAATATATATTATTTATACTTTGTTTTATTTTTTTTTATTAAATCTCCATCACGTAATTTAATTTTTATAATCTTTCTTTTCTTCACCAAATGTCTCATTCTCTCACCATAGTCTTAATGCAACCATTTCCATACAAATATATCTCTTAAAAGCCTAAAAAGTATATTTAAGTCTTTACGACAACCCATAAAAATACAAAAAACACAAACACACACAACTAATATATATATACATGTAGTTAGGTGAAGAAAAAAAAAATAAATAAAAATAAAAAAACATTCAAAAGATAGTAGAAGCTTCAGGCATCAATGATATATTATACTCAAATCACTAAGAGTATTTTTATTTATATATCAAAAATAATATTCTCTGTCACAATATTTATATTTAAACATTATTCCTTCAAAGTTATATTTGTTTAATCCACTAAACAGTTCAATAATTTTCATCCTTGAAATATCGACTTCAATCAATCTCACAAGAGAACATATAAAATAAAATTTAAAAAAAATCCCAAGCGTGCATTTTTCATTTTAACTATTTCTTTTTTTTTTTTTCTTTTCGCTTCCCCGCGCCAAGTCCTTGGCCTCTTACACGTCTCGCTCGTTATGCAAATCGTTCATTCCTCACTTCATATACACATCATATACCATATATACATATAATACATGTACATATGTATATTGCTTGCCGCCAATGAAGTAAGGTATATATAGCAATATATTTCCTTCTTACATCTCCTTGGTCTTTTTCTCATACCTCAATATTGAAAGTTTGCGCGTTATATATATTTTTTTTTTATTCCAACTGTTCCTCTCACTTCCTCTGTTCGTTTACTCGATCGAACGGGTGAAGTATATACGTTTTAACCCCTCTTGAGAACAGCCGGTTGCTAACTAATAGCGGTGTAATAGCTTGTAATAGGTCCACTATCGCAACATATACATACAAAAGATATATACATGTATATTATACATACATAGTAAATAAGTTCTCGCAATTAAGATGAATAAAAGAATTAAAAAAAAAATGTAATGTATGAAAATGATGGAAAATAATATTTTATTTTATGTATAAATATTATTTAATATTTTTTTTTTTCTTTTCTTTGTTATATATATAGCATCAATAATTAATTTAATTATGAGAAATATATATTAAAAAAAAATGCGTATAGTTATATTATTCAATTGAATTGAAAGGAAGAAAAAAATTATATTTATGTGTAGAAAATAAAGGGAGGGGAATAAAGAAAAAAAATTATATAATAAATAAATGGTAAAAATGTATTTATTATATTTTATAGGGGAGTTGTGTATTAGTTGGTGTATGGAAGTTAGTCATAATCTTCTCTCAGCGAATTTATAACGACCAACAGGCAGTTTTTAGCACGCTAATTGGATTTTATGGTCGTTCGGGTTTATTGGCTAGACCGCGTGCGCCTTCTCTCCTTCTCTTTTTCTCTCTCATATTCATGGCACATTCGTGCTTTATTCCTCGTGCATATTCATCGAGGTGTCGTGTGTACAACGTGCGTGCAATCTATATACATAACCTGAGCTCGTGTTACTCGATATAATCCAACAACACGAGTGGACATGGATTGTGACGCGGGAAATTTAATTAACATTTGACGATAAATGAAATTTTTTACATTATTATTTTTTTTTCTCTCATTTCATTTTGTTTATATATCATTTTTATTTCATTTTATTTCGCTTCTTTCTCTCGTTTATGAGATTATATATATATAAATTTGCGATCCCGTTCTGACGATCAATCGCGCAGCTATCTTTTAATATTTATTTACAGTCATGAGGATGGATCGATTTTATCTGAAACACATTATACACACATACATATACATACATATATGTATTAAGAGTTTGTGACTCTCTATATACCAACTCAGTTTGGGACTTGATGCAAAGACTCTCAAGATCTAATTTAGATAAAGTTATAAGAATTTTTTTTTTTTTAGCTACTGCGTATATTCAAACAGATGTTTAACTTATGCCAATTTTTTTTCCCCTTATTTTCAATCTTAAAATTATAACTCTTTTTTTTTTCTCTTCTTACAACCACACATTATACACACATGTAAATATATATAGTCACAGTGATAATGAAACAGTGACAAAACAATGTATATAGCGAGTCGAATGGAAAGATAATTTGTTTTATTATATTATTTTTTATGTTATATTTATTTTATTCATTTTTTTTTTTAGGGGAAGAGTGTGAATATATGAATTGTATTATGTTTAGTGAGTGTGTGTGAGTGTATATATATGGGTAGTTATGTGAGGAAGGCGAGTGGGAAGGTCACGGGAGCGTTAACTCGAGGGAATGACTTGGCGTCGGGTGAGTCGATTAATGAGAGAGAAGGATAGAGGGGACGGTGAAGATTGTGAGGAGGGGGAGGAGGGTAAAGTTAGTGGCACATGGGGGACCCCAATGACTAATTCTCTCTCTTTCTCCTGAGATCGCGGAAACAATCATTGTTATTAAGTTCCACGGCCCCTGAGATTTTTGCTTGGACCTTTTCGCAACCTTCTCTCTTTTGCTCACTGGAAAAAAAATTATACTCGCGTATATATGTATACTCAACTCTCAACACACTGATATATATTTGTGTGTTTGTAAATATGTGTGTATAACCATTTCTCGGGAAGTTGGTTAAACCTTTCCGGTCGTAAAATGAAATTATACTTCAAACAAAGGGCTGGGATTTATTCTTTCAACTGGTTTGAAAATATATTTTTTATTTATTGAAAATAATGTATATAAAGGAAAATATTTGAGGGGAAATTTTGGAAATTTGATTTATTGAGATTAATATATGTGTATTATTTAATTTAGTGTGATAATTTACGGATTTAAATATTATGATGTAATTGATTTTTTTTTTCTTGTTTAATATTATTTTTATATATTGCTTTGATTTTTATTCTAGTGCGAATTTTATCGTTTTCGTAATCAAAATATTAACTCTCTGCAGTTATTTATGTATTTTTGCGATATTTATTTTCAATTAAAAATTCCACAATTAAATTTTAAAAATATAATTTCCTATTTTTATAAATTTTATTCCTAATTATTCTTTTATCTCACAAAATAAACATTTTTCTGTTTATATTTCTTCAACATAATTCAAACTAGAACACACTGTATATAATATATATCTCAATAAAAAAATGTCATATATAGATGCAATAATAATTGCAGTTATAAATTTTCAAAAAAGAAAAAAACCATCAAATGTATTTTATATGTATATACATATAAATAATATTTAACCCATCTCTCGTGCGATTTACGGTAGCGTAACCAATCTTTAATTGACTATATCCACATACGGTATTATTAAACACACACTACCATCGAATGATGCATTTATGCAAGCTCCAGCTACCGAGCAAGCTATTCCAGCATATCCGCACACTAATTTTTTTTCTCTTATCAAATTCGTTTGCAGCATACACAAATCCATCACTCAAATAGTCCACTATAATTATAAATATTTATTATAATATTCATCAATTATCTAAATAAAAATTTTCATTTTATCACATACAATAATTTTATTATAAAAAAAAAATATATATATATATACTTTCAAACCTCAAGCACAAAAAATAATTTTTTCACAGTATTATTATTAGTATAATTATTATTCAGTTGACAGAACAATTGAAATAAAATAAAAAAAAAATTTTTTTTATTTCATATATCTCAATTATTATTAATGTAATAATATCTCTATTATTTCAAGTCAAAGAAATAATTGTCAAAAGAAATATTTCGCCATTGCATATATATATAGAAGATACAATTGCGACTTCTTTGACCTTACAGGTTAATTAGATAATGTAATTGTCGTGTAATTACTCGAATTACTGGCGTGTCTAAGCTTGAGGCTAACGCGCAAGTCACTCTACGTTTTTTATTGTTGTTATTATCATTATGATAATTATTATTGCCATTATTATTTATTATTATTAATATTATTGTCATTGTTATCTGTCTTTATTCAATGTGAATTGTATATAACAATGGAATTATATATATTTAATTCTGTTTAGATATTAAATTATAATTATACTCTGTTGGATTTATTATTATATCCATCCATTTAAATATTTAATTTATTTTAAATATTAATTCTGTTGTTAAAAAAATAATTGAAATATTAGAAGTCTATTTAGTCCCTTCACACGTTCTAAATATTTAAATATTACCGTGTAAATTATTTAGAAAGGAATTTATTTATGTATATATAAAATTACGTTTGAGTTTTGTTTTAAAGCCAACGAAGGACAAGAGTTTTGACAAAGGTGGGGAAATTAAATTTATATACATGTACAATACATATATATTATATATTTAAATCCAAACAGCAGTATAGCCTTCTACAACAAAACCATAGAAGTAATTATTAGGAGCCGTTGGCAAACCGCGAAAATTCGTGATCTTATTATAAACATTAACTCTAAAGCAAAATTATTTTCTGGTGTACAAAAATAATTCACCATATAAGAATATATATTTTTACAATTTTTTTTTTATTCTTTATCTGATACTTTGTATAAATATTATTTTCCATCATACGAATATATATATGATCAACAATATTTAATTCTTTTTGTAATTAAATTGTTGAAGTAAAAATTACATTGGGAAAAAAAAATTGATTGAGAGAGTTGATATTATATCCATCATCATCGGCATCATGGACCACCGCATACAATATATAAAACGCGTATATCATGTGTATATATGTGTGTGTGTGTATGTGTATATATACATTTATATAATATAGGTAAATCGAGCGTAAATTACACGATCTCAGGGAAACGATTATATTAAGACGCATTATAAGAGGTAAAAGCACAGGTGTATCATTTTATAAAGACCAATGTGCATGCAGATATATGCTTGTGGATAATTTAATATTTTTTTATTTATATTTTTGTATTTATTTATATACATGAGTGCATGAGTGTTTCATTCTGGTGCAAAGCGAATGAAAGGAGAATTAAAGAAATTTTTTTTTAATTATTATCATTCTTTATTTATTCTTTTTGTTTTGTTTGTGAGTATTAAGAGGAAATTGAAGTGAAGAAAGGAGAGAGAGAGAGAAGAAAATAAATAAATAAAATTTGGATGAAAAAAATACTCTGGGTAATATTTGCAATTTCTTACGCGCGAACGATGAACGAAATGTATAAAAGTCCCCTATCATTTATAAAACCGCGTGCGTTGTTTTTCCAAATTCATTCGGCGTGAATATAAAATTGTTGTCTGGTGAGGTATATAATTGGATGTTAAAAGTGTAAGTGCATCGTAAATATGTATGGGTATATTATATATTCATCTGCTCATGTATTTCACATCGTGTTCTTGTTTTTAAAAATTTTTTTATTTCATTTTTCGTTCACGCGACTTCAGAATTTCTCATTGAATTAAATGTTTCCATTTTTTTTATATACCTATATACATGTATATAAACAGAAGCTGCAACAACAACACCAGCAGTTGTAGTTGTAGTAGCTATAATGTTGTAGTAGTATCTGTATTTTTTTGATCCTCTTACATACATAATACAACACATGATATTTATTCGATTGAAATGCCAGCTCGCACGTGTATAATTTATCACGCCCACTTTTTTTTTTTTTTTTTCGTTGAAATCGAGCTATCGCCACTAAAACGCGCGTGCGCACATTTCTTGTCGGCTTCTGGTTTGCCATAATCATCAAGATTCGCTTCTCCGATTTCGCAGAACATCTGTGGGCCCTCAATTTGCCTTTGTAATGACTTATAAAACAAAACAAAAACAAAAATATGAAGGAAAAAAAAAATTATTCACAAATCTTTTCAATCTTTTTTTATTTTCATTTGCCAACAAAGAATAATTTGTATTACATGAAAATAAACAGAAGGCAGAATTATAAAGAAAGGAAAAAAAAAAAATTCGAAATTTATTTTTATGTTACAGAGAAGAACTCGCAATGAAAATTGGCTTGACAGAGGCGCGAATTCAAGTGAGTAAATATAATTACATATTATGCAATTGAAAATAATATATTTAAAATACACTTATCTCAATAGCGTAAATATATATACATACATACATACATACATATATATATATAGTAACTCGCGTCAAGTTCACGCTAACGTAATTTTCTACCGCTATATAATTTATACATATATACACATATATCTACATCCTTTATATTATTACAGCTCAATAAATAGATAATAGTTAGAGTTGTAATTAAATTATCCTATTTTACTGAGTTATTTGTAAAACAATAGAGAAACTTGAGGAAAAAAAAACCTCTTAGGAATTCCCCAATGAAGAAATTAATCAGCGGAAATTATCTCAACAATAATAATATACACATAAAAAATTCCATAAATCTGTTAATTTATAAAATGAAAGAAAAAAAAAAAATTTTTTTTTTTTTCTATAATTCTCAATTTTTTCTTTCTTCTATTACTCATAATCTAATATATTTATTAGTACTCTTTGACATTCCGCTCGATTAATCAACACGTGAATTAAATTCAATATACATAAGTATACATATATAACCTACATAAATTAAACAATATATATGTACGTGGAGAAAAAAAAAATTATTACTTAACTAACGCATTCAAGCATTCATGCATGCATAGATACACTCATGATGGATATATTATAACTCATAAGCGATATTTATTTACATATAGCAATAAAACATATCTCAATATATATAATATATACGTATATATATGTGTTATATACGTACAGTGTTAATATATAATTTGTAAGAGTTATTTGTTGCGTGAACACTCGGCTAATTTACTCAATTAGTTTAATTTATTTCTCTACATTACATATATGTACAATTTGTACATATATATACGTTGTATTATGTGTATATATATGCGTTGTATATGTATATCTACTTAAATATTGTTATTCGCCTTTTATTTCATTTTTTCGCTTCATCCTTTGTGTTTATAATTCTCACTTTAATACTTAAGGCGCTTATTTTATTTCTTTTTTTTTTTTTTCCTCGCTTTTGCTAACTGTATCGACAACTTATATATCTCACATGTGCATTCGGTATTATTTATTATTATTTTTATTTAATATACCGCGTATTCATACGTATGTATAATATATTTTAAACAAAGTTGCGTGTCGGTAATTTTCACCTTTACGTACAAAATCCCATTTTCCGCAATTGAATATTGAATTATTCCGTGTACATTTATATTTATATTTGTGTGTAATTCTGTTAGCAACAAAAGAATAATATATTTTAGTAAAATATTATTTCAAAGTGAATTACAATGTGTACTAGTAAATATAAATTATGTGTTGATAAATTTTTTATTTTTGTATATTTGTGAATTACAAATCTATTCGTGATTTTAATTTAGAAAGGAATATAGTGATGATTTATTTATGGATATATTGATGTGAATATTTTATTTATCATGTTGATATAGATTTGAGAATTCGGGTTTGTTTATAAATTAATTATGAATAATGTAATAGTGAGAACCACTGAGAGAAAAGAGTGTCACGCATTGTGGATAAGCGGTTAATCATTTCAGAGAAACGATCATTGAGAGAGAGGAAATTTGCCATTGACTGTTTATAATCCACAATTTAATATTGTAATAAATTTATATAGTAAATAATATATAGGTATATGTACAAGATACATAGATATTATATATACCTGTGTATAATAATAATATTCATGATAAAAATATTCTAAATAAAAATTAAATTATATCAGCGTCAAGAAAATTTACGATTACACCTGAATAATTATTTTATTTATCAATATACAATGTGTATGAGGATAAATAAATAAATAAACAGGTAAAAGTTTTATGTAAAATAATCGAAATTTAATAATTATATTTGTTGATGTTTGATATGAGGATAAAAAAGAGAATTTTATTTATGAATTAATTCATTGATTATTTTTTCAATTGATTATAATTAGTTATTTTTATTAATTATTCTGTAACAATGTTCTCATGTGCGCAAAGTCATCAAAGCGAAACCGAAATCAAACGACCGATGTTAGCCAATGGTACTAAAAAATAAAATAAAAAAAAAAAATTGCGTCCACTATGTGTGTTATAGAGTTTGAAAGTCAACGAGTCGTTTGTCGGCGCCTTCCTTTCAAATATAATTCCATTCTCTCTCTAACCTGTCCTGCTCTTCTTTTCCACCTCTTAGCAATATATATATATGGATATATAATACTTGGGAGGGTTCCGGGAAACACACAGGACACATCGCGTGAGCCACGTTCTTCCTCTTTCTTATATAATTCTCCTTTAACTCTCACTTTATTCTTTTAACTTCTTCCCAATTCACATTAAAAAATAAAAAAGATGAAGAAAAAAAATATTAAACTTTCCCCAAAAAAATTATCACTCATCAATATTTATATATATCTTCACTACATTATACCGATTATGTAATTTAATTTCATATTTTTTTTTTTTTTCTATTTATAATTAATTTTTATATTTTATTTATTAATTATAACAAGCGTAGAAATTTAATTATCACTGTGGTGCGGTATATAGAATCATGGTGTATGAAACACGATGATTATAATGATAACAAATTCACTAATAAATGTAATTAGAATTTTATTATTTATTTATACATAGAGAGATATATCTTTGTATCTATATTAAATAATTTTGTGCACAAGATAATTTGAAATGCGTGCATGGAAGGTGTGAATTTCTTCAAGATAAAAATAACAAATTATTAAATGACTAATGAATAAATTTCATAGAATAAAATAAAATTAATAACATGAAAAAAAAATTTTTTTTCTTTCATTTCTTCAACAGATTATCGCTATAACTTTCCAATTTCACCATCAATATATACCACATGTGTATAAATATATACAAATACACATCATCGAATAATCATTCACTTTAGACGTGCTTATAAGACTTTCAAAATAAAAAATAATAATTCCAAAATAAAAATAAAGGATTAAAAAACGTGTAAACATACATAATCTATCCTTGTATATACACATGTATTGTATGCATAGTAAATAAATGAAAACGAATATTAGAAGGAATAAATGAATTTAAAAATAAAATAAAACTAAATTGATTCGACAGATTAATGATCGTTATACCTGGGCGATCGTTGGGCGTACAAATCGAATGGATAATACGTCCTGAACGCCGGCCGCGGCCTCGTTGTAATTAATGTGCCGCAATTAAGGTGGAAACCACTCGGGTTCCGGAGAGCGAGCCGTCGGTACGTTTTGTTTTAACCCGTAAGAATGTTTAGCTTCCCGCTGCGGACCAATCCTCTTCGCTGTGGGGGGTCGCTTCCACCTTTTCTTCGATTTATCCCCACTAAATATATCTGTATATATTTTTTTTAAATAATAATTCTCTATATACTAACTTTATATATTAGTTTACCACGCGTTTGTTAAATTAACGCAAACACTTTTAAGTTTATATACTTAATAATTCTGTCAAATAAAATCTATGTACAAGTATTAACTTTACTCTATGTAGTGTAACGTATTTTATATACATTTATATTTACGTGTGTGAATAATAAATATATGGATATATCTTGCTTTATATGCATTAGATATATGTGATATGTATTTGGATTAATTCAACGATGACTACTGAAATGTTGTGGAAAATATATATTGGGTCATCATGGGATAAAAGGGGCCCGCAATGACTGATCTTGAAAAATAAAAAAAATTAATAAAGCAAATAAGCACTGTCATCGTTCATCTTCAGGCTTATTTATACATGTGTGTGTAGATATATGTATATATATGTGAGAATGATTTTTAGATGTTGAAGGAAGTTGCGGCGCGCGTTCTTTTATAAATTTAATTCCATTTTTATTTTTTTTTTAATCCTCTATTTTTGTTTTTAAATTTATATTATCATTGCGTACCTATATTACAATGTTTGGGGTTATTTATTGTATTTGTTTTGTGTTACGTGATGTTTTCATCAGAGGATATATATTGGAAGTAATATGAAATTTCTTTCGTCACGATTTTTTTTTTATTCTGTAAATATATATATTTATGTGTGTATGATTGGATAAGTTGAAATGTATTGTTGACGAAATAAATGTTTCTAGATTCATTGAGTGTCGTCACGAAATCTGGCACACATTGCGTCCGCCATTTTCTTTTATATTAAAAATATTGAGAGACTTTTTATTTGTTGTGTGTCGTACCGTCATGTCCGACCCAACGACCGGCACGAGTTTGTTTCTATAGGTTCAACTTTATATACTTATTGCTGATCTTTTGTTTTTTTTGTGTTTTTTATTCTTGGTTTTATGTTTACTTTTTTCTTAATTTGCCCTTGGAGGTTTTTCTTCATTTTCAATTTCTTTTTCTAGTGTTTATTTTTTTTTTCACATTTTCTTTGAACTAATTGAACTCACTTCGACGAACCTATTGTGTACATATTTATTTATATACAATATACAGCTTCCTTTTGCACTTCCTCCACTTGTAAATAATTTTATATTAATAAAGGTCTCCATTTTTCCCCCATAAAATATTTATCATAATTATTTCTTGATGATAAATCGTTCGAATTCATGGGGAATGAAAAATAAATAGTAGATTATTAAGGACACGAAATATAATTACTCAATAATAAGTAGGATAGATGCAGTCGTGATGGTTTTTGTTAATTTTTTTTTTTAATACACCGGTCATTGATGTGGAAAAAAAATCGTCTTTCTCGTTAAGAAAAAAAAGAGGGGAAATAATATATAAGTTACTACTCAATGAGGATAATTTCATGTCTTTAGTTGTTCAAGGAAGAAAAGAAAAAATTGAACAACTCGTTACTTTAACTGGAATTCACGCAGATCAACTCTCTCTCCTCTCTCGGTTCCAAGTCAAACGACTTCCAGGGAGCATTACTTGCACCATGACCCGGAATCTGAAGGATAACTTCCTCGAAGTATATACCTTGAGAATTGTCTTCCCAAGAACATTTCTCATACATACATCCGTTCATATATATAATATATATTACATATAATATCGAAATACTTTGGGAAATATTTCAAACCAGCATTTAAATCCAATTTTAAAAACATAATTGCAACATTATAATTACTTAAATAAACGTTATTTTATAAATGTATATATAAATTTGTTCTTGTTTCAGGTATGGTTTCAAAATCGACGTGCAAAATGGCGAAAGCAAGAAAAAGTTGGGCCTCAAGGACATCCATACAACCCTTATCTTGGTGGTGGTGGCGGTGGTGGAGGTCCACCACCATCTGCAGTTGTGGCTCCAACATTACCGAATCCATTTGCTCATTTGGGAACATTCGCCTTGAGAAAACCCTTTGAAACATTTCGTTATCCACATTTGAGTCATGGGCACGTGCTTGGCGCCACTTATCCTGGACATCCGTATCATCGTGCGCCACCACCATTGCTACCACCAGGTATACCATTACCTTACACGTCAGCAGCGTCATTTCAAACATTATTGGCAAATATTTCTGCGGCCCAAAGGCCCAAAATCATTCGTGCATCACCCCCACCACCGGCGCCAGTCCCACCGGCGGTCCCACCGACAACAGCAGCGCCACCATCGGCTGTTGTTAATCTCCCGCCACCACCGGCGCCTACTACTGTTACAACTTCACCTGCAGAATCGCCAACAGATGGTGTTACAAGTCTTCCGGATATTGACAGAAGAACAAATAGCATCGCGTCGTTACGACTTAAAGCAAGAGAATACGAATTGCATTTAGAAATGTTGAGGAAAAATGGCGATCTTATAAGCTGAAGGGGAAAACATTTATTATAATAATGGAGATTTTAATAATATAAAAGCCAAAGTTAATTCTGTGGAGTTGACTCTATATATTTTTTTTTTATTAAATCAGGATTTTTTTCGTGTCATTTTAATTTCCATGGACAATTTATAAATTACGAGTACTGAGCAATGTGATAAGAAAACATCTGTACAATGTATATACATTTAATATTTAGAGACGTAACGACACAAGTTGTTTAGTTGTTGATATATTTTTTTTTTTCTATCCATATAATTTTATCATCCACGTTTAATCGAGATATCCGTCCAATTAAATAAAATGAAGAAAAAAAAACCGAAATATTTCGAAGAGAAATATTCTATATTATGTGTAGAAAAAAAATTGATATTTACAAAATATATTAAATATTCCTCCTATACGTTATGTGTATAAATATATAAATTTAAAATAAATAAAAAATTATTTATACTTATTAAGCATATAAATGTATACTATATGATATTATTGTTATTTTGAATTTTATGATATAAGCATTACGATAAGAAAATGAAGGAAAAAAAAAA
>JAQQBR010001833.1:7428488-7478721 GCA_030347285.1 Microctonus hyperodae
AAAAAAAAAAGATTTATTGATAGTGCAAAAATAATGTGTAAATAATGTGTGATGCGAAAAATGAATTTTCAATTTAAATTTATCATCATTCATATTTTATTTCAAATACAACAGAAATACGAAAAAAATGCAAACGTAAATAATTTGAAATAATTTTTATACACAAAAAGAAAATTTTTATGATTAAAAAATTCATATAGTAGTTGAATTTAATTTGTAAATACATATATAAAAAAAGAATTTATAAAAAAAAGAAAAATAATTTTTGCCGCGAGAGTCCAAAACATTCAAATTATATTTTGTTATATATACTTGTTATTATTTTTTTTTTATTTTCGTTTTATATCTCTTCCTCTCTCTCTCTCACATATTACTTTTTCGTTTCTTCGTATATAATCTCGGCCTCTTAAATTTTTTTCCCCTCTTCGTTTGCGACAAATAAACATATTGCCAATAAATCAAGCAAACATTTTTTATTTTATTTCCCCTGATGGTATTAATTTTTTTTATCCCTCTTCGAATGACATAATATAATCTACATTAGAAACTCTAGCATATACATAAACCCATATCTATATCCTTTCAGTTATATATTTTTTCTTTATTTTAAAAATTCTTTTTATTTCGCTCTTTCACTTATATGTATTTAAACATTCAACTGCTCTCTCACTTGCTTATTTAAATATTTTATAATTTAATGGACATCCCAGACATATTAATGCTCGTAAAAATTAATCAGATGCGCGACGACGCCATATACATATACTGATATAAGTGTTAATCGAGTCAAGACCGATCGATTGACTGTAAATCTTTTTTACTTTGAATATTTCCGCTCTATTCCTCAAGTATATATTATACACAAATACCAATCATAATAATATAATCTCCACATATACACATAAAATATTTATTCAATTACTAATACACAATTTATTATTTTATTCATCGAATATCATTAAATTATTTTATTACAGACAATAATATCTATGCAAAACACGCAACAACATAATTGCGGGACCAAAAAATATTCTCTATTATTCATCGATTTATTCACTGCGGCTATTACCAAATTACTATACGATGTAAACAAATCAACGATCATTCTCAAAGCAGTTTCAATGCATACATGTATATAAAATCATTATATGTAAAGAATGAAGGGAGCACAAGGAGCCAATGCCTGCGGCATCGCGTTCCTTGGTTAGTTAGTAGACCTGTCATTACGAAGACATTTTACGCCGGCATCTAGCCACCTAATAAGCGCATCCACATCGTCTCAACAATTCCCCGTGTATTTTACACTAACTCATTTGCTGCATCTTGTTTTCTCCATCAATTCGCGCCCCCTTTAATTTCACCATTCACTCACAATAATGTATATATATTCAAGTTTTATACCTTAAACATTGTTAATAGTGCTATTATCATCATCACAAACACCAGACACCATCACTATAAGTGACTAAATATTTTTTTATTTCTTCTTTTTATTGCGTGCTTTATATATTATCATTTTATAATTTTATTTTCAAAGTAATAAGACGTCGATGAGGATGCAAGTAAACTCGAGCTCCATCATCAGGACATGAAGTACAATTGGTTATAGATAAGAATTATTAAGTGCGTGTGTGCGTGTAAATATATACATAATAAAGATGAAGAGGAAGAGATGTATATAGATTTACAGCGAGGAAGAAAGAGATGAAGACGATGAGCTCTGTATTGCTGCTGTATATTGTATACTTCTTGGTGGAGATGAAAGATCCACGGCGTGACGGTCTAATTGAGGCCTTCTTGATTGCATTTACACCGTGCGCTGAGCTGTTGCCTCCTGCGTATATCCTGCCGTATTATTCACCTATCCACCCCACCTTCTTCTTCTCATTTCACTCGTTCGCATATCCAACTCTTTCGCGCTTCTTTCATTATTGTTATTATTGTTATTTATTTTTTTATAATACATCTCTTTCTGAGGATATAATAAACCGCCACGTTATTATGTAAACGTGAAGATGAGAAGAACCATTCGTTTGGCGATATAGCAACCTTCATGGAAAAAAACATAAAAAAAAAATATTAATAATATATGTATATATACACATAAATATTATATATACATATATATTTTTATTTATTTTATATATTATATATATTATAAATATATATTAATTATATATATATATTCAGTATAAAAAATTTTTTCAAATACATATTTTATATTTATTAATTATATTAATATATATTTTTTATATTTATTTTTTAAATAATATATATATATATATGCATATATTATGTTTATATATATAAATATAGGAATAATTAATTGTCCATATATATATGTAAATATATATATATAATTGTTTAAACAATTAATTTTATTCAATTTTTCAAAAATAAGTTTTTGTTATTTTTTTTACTATTTTTTTTTGTTTGATAAAAATGTTTGGGTATGTATGTTTGATCATGTAAAATAAAATATTAATTCAATATATATTTGTGTTGAAAATGTCGATGAAAATTAATTTTCATGCCATTTTAAAAGTTAATATTTTATATGTATATAAATAATTTATATATATGTTTGCAGGTTACGTCTCGTTTAATTCAAATGAGGATTTTAAATTAACCGGCAACCCAAGCTTGTGATGTGGTCACAACACCAAATGTATATATATGTGCATGTATATGTATATATAAATTGTTTGTGGTTTACACCTCGTGTGGGAAAATTCAAAGCGTTTTCAAATATCATTTGTAAAAGCATCATCACCTCGTTGCCACAATTTTCACTCGTCTCACGCCATTTATATTTGGGATTTTATATCTATACATAAACATATAAAATATATAATTACTTTTTCTTACATTGAGATTATTGTTATTGTTATTACTTATAACATACCTCTCATCTCATCATCATCATCATCGACCTCATCGTGTTGCGCCAGAGTAAATATATAATTGAGACAAGAGAATGAAGGTAAAAGAGATGTAATTGTAAATATAAATATACAACAATTCTACTCATTGCAGGTGTCCAAGGCTCATTGTCTTCTTTATATATTCTTCTTCCACCACCTTCATCTCTTTTCATTGCATTTCTCATCGCTTAACGTCACAAGCTGCAGATATAAACAATGTCTTTTGCGGTTTACGTGATTCTATATACGTGTATACGTATTATATACACATTTGTTTATAGTTCAGAGAGCTGTATAAAATTTCTTGCTGTGGGAAAAACATTAGTGCAATGTGCAGCGCGATACATATATATTTATACATATACAAAACGACCTTGTTTACTGTCGCGCGCGTCACAATTTTTTTTTTCTTATATTCCCTTTCTTCTTTATACTTCCTCAGGTTTTATCCCTCTGCATTATCGTTTGTGTCATTATTATCACCACAATATTTGTCGTAATTTGTCTGGCAAGAGTGCACTTGGCACACAGCAGCAGCACAAACCGCTTGTTGTCAAAGGCGACAATGATGATAATAATAATGAAAGAATTGAGAAAAAAAATAATAAACGAGCAAAAGGATATGAAGTATAATAAAAGAAGAAAAAGTTTTTTTTTTTCTTTTCAAAGAAAATATATTAAAAACGTAAAATGAACGGGAAAAAGTACATATTAAATTGCAGTGTCGTGACCTTACCAACAGGTGTCAGGTATATGTATCTGTATATATATTTATACATATACATATACTGCAGATATATAATTCACATTTAATGACAATGAGAGGTGAAGAAGACGATATGATCAATTACGCGCATTTTATATTACTTACAAATAATTCTTCAACTAAAAATCTTTATATATTTCGTTTGGATTATATAATTCAAATATTACAATTCTTAATTATATATATTATGTAATATTAATCCTATATATAAATTTCATATAGCCACTCGTGTGTATATATAAAAAAAAAATGAAAATAGAATTATGAATGAATAAATGAATGAATGAATAAATTTATTAAGATGATTCATATTCAAAAAATCACTGTGTTATTTATATGTGTACATATATACATAGATAATATATATGAGTATTTACACATGTATGTATAAGTACGTATATAAACTTTCATTCGTCAAACTGATGGTGATTTAACTCATTTTAATTTAACGATTGTTCAGCCTTCGACTTCTTTAAATTACATACGTCATTGTATGTAATATTGAATGTACTTACTGATTGTCGATGACTGATGAAGGACTTTTACTCGCATAATTTATATTTTATATGTATATAAATGTACATACATCTATGTGCACATATGTATACTATAGAATTATATTAAATGCGGTAGTAGTGGAAATAAAAAAAATATACATAGAATTAATATAATTTTTTTTTTTTGTTATTTATAGGTAAAATATTGTTTAATAGTATATGTATTATGTAAATTAAATTTGTAGTGATGTTTTATATTTCCTTCTACTGCACAGTACATATAGATACACACATATACATATATATTATATATACATATGCGGATAACCGAAAATTATATTTGATTGGTGAGCGAGTGAAAGAGATAAGTTTTGTTCCTTTTTTTTTTTTGCAATTGCCGGCTGCACAAATTTCATATATGGTGGGACGGGTTTTGAATTTTCGGGTAATGACGCGTTAGCTACTGGTAAGGTATATACATCCATATATACATATATACGTGTGTAGAGAATAAGAGAGCGAGAAAGGGAAAGAATATGAAAAAATAAATGCTGAAGAATATATCTATATGAAGACTGTGCGCGTGAAGAAAGCATAAACCAAAATAATATATAAAATGAAAGAGATAGAAAGAGAAAGTGAAGAAAGAACTAAAAAAAAATTATAAAAATTCTGCGTATAGGTAGATATATATAGTGTGTAAAGGTATCAGTTAATCGGCGGACATTATCTCAATCACGTAAAACAGGCAAAATTGCATTTACCTTTTTAAATGAATATTTGGCGGGGACGCGACGCATCGCACACACATATGCACATATATATTGTGTATGTCTGTATGTATATATACGCGTAGCTCGAGCGGGATCTCCGCCTTTAGAGATCGCCTTTTGGCCGCTAAGTTAATTTACCATGGAATGTTGTAGGTGACGCCCTCAACAATCCTCCTCTCGTTTCTTCTACATTATTGTGAATATATAAATATATATTCACCATGCATTTTACCCTTACATTGTATAATACTTGCTTGAAATTACATACGTAACATATATATATATATACATACATTGACGCTAATTAAAATATGTCAGCGACATAAAATTATAATCAGATTTTTTTTCTAAATTTTTTCTTCGTTCAATATTTTTTATATTTTTTCTTTCTATATGAATTACCGAAGAAAAAAGTTCTTTGATAAGCGATAATATTTATACATATATGTATTTATGTATATGTATGTGTATATGTGTACGCACTCGTATCTCAGTATCTGATAATTACGTAGTGGTAATTACGCGATGATTAACAGAGATGGCTTCCGCGCAAATCGTGAACACAGCCTCCTGTTGTGGCGGATCAGTTCACTCATTCTTTCGCTCTTTTGCATCATCATACAATATATAAATGCTTCTCACTTCATCCGCTCTGTTGTATATATATATATTTATATATCCCATCGACTCTTTTATGCCTGATGCAAGATCCATGGATCAAGATAACCTTATATATACACATTCTCCATTCGCCTTGGTTCGCATCGCTCATCGTCTCGCCGAACTATATGTATATATAAGAGACATCGATCTTGTATTAAACAGTTTTGTACATGTATATATTATTTCAAACACTGGTGAAATGTCTCATCCAAATTAATAGTGATCCGTTGATAATTAGAAATATGAAGAATGTATTTCTTTTTTTTAATTCTTATTTTAAAAGAATTAATTTTTTTCTCATCTTCTCCGCCTCCTCAAAGTTTTTCTCAGCTGCGCAATCATGTCCAATTTAATTCCATACACGCGCAGGTATATAAATGCGATGACTTGTAAACATTACTTATTCAATTGAATGTATATATTTTATCTGAAAGCAAAGGTTCTGATATAGATATACATATACGTCAAATAAATATCATTTTAATATCAATTCTATTATTGGATAAATATGCCAAGCAAATAAATACCTGAGTTTTTACTCTTCCTCCTAACCTCACTCTTCTCTCAACTTTTTTTTTTACCTCTCCATGTCATATATGATAATAAATATAAATGTATATAGTTGAGGGAGGGTAAAACAGAAAATTAAAAAAAAATCCGATTTGTTGTTAGACCATAGACATAAACGAGCAGCCATTGGCGCCACCATAACCTTATATTATCAAATTACTGTATAACTATAAATATATTATACATACTCATGTACTTTTATTCATGTGTGTTTATGTGTACATATTTAGTAAAAGGGACCGTTGTGTGAGACTGAGACGAGGATGTCTCGTAAAATCGAGTGTTCACGATAGAAGACAAGCCATTACGTTGTTATTCCTATTGGAAGTGACGCCACAGGGGGTATAACAACGGAAATCACTTCTCGTGTGTTAAAAACCAAGAGATCTTTTTTTTTTTCTTTTCCTTTACCCTTTTTACTTTTTTCCATTTATTTTTATTAGGTATTTCTTTTATTATTCGTCATCTCGAATTAATCATCTCTTCTACAAACATACAAAAATATATATTATATTTATGAAAATAGAAAAGTATAACCGGTCTCTTAATTAAATTAGAATTTTCATATATATCTACAAATCAATATATGTATATACATATGTATGTATACCTACATGAGACTGATGTGCACGCTTGGGCTATATATTTTTTCATCGCTGAAATATATGTATATATGTATAGAAAAAGAGGCGTGTCGAAAGACTTTCAGTGATGAGCTCACTCAATCTTTATTTTTTTCTTTCACTCAATAAATAAATTTATTATAGGTTATACACATCATGTATGTATAGAGAGAAACTCAACAATAATTAATCTATTCTGTTTACCTGGCGCTTGTGTTCTGCTTTGGCATCTGATTTGTAGCACATCCACGCCCTATAATCCTCTTTTTTTTTTTTGTCGACGCAAGTTGAAGTTTATGTTTTGTTTAAAAAATATAATGTAGTCACTATCAAAATATATGTATGAATAATATTCTCATCTTTTATATTATTTCCATTTTATTTAATGATTTCAGATGGTATATATGTATACATATACCTACCTTTTTTTATATATGTATATTATCTTTGATATTATGTCTAATTTTTGGGCCCCTTCTCACGCTTTACGATTGCATATACCAATTTATTACAATACCTGAAACGCAGTTTTATTAATTTTTTTTATATTAGATTTTTATTGCAAGTAAAATTGATGTGTTTGGAGGCCGGTTTGTGATTTTTTCATGCATGACACGATGGACGTTTGAATATATGTATACTAATGGCGTTCACATTCAAACTATACATATATACTGTCTCGATAAATATTTAAACAATTATACCTACATGAAAATAAATTTTTGCAAAAAATAATACGTAAGAAGTTGAATAAGTTCTCATTATTTTAAAAGTTCTCTTCTTTATATTTCAGTGTCGCCATCTGTACTAATAATTTACATTCGACAATTCCTAACCCTACTTTTTATAAAAGTAGTTACCGGTATAAATTTGGTTAATAACTTTCATTATTTAATGATAAAAAGTCCTTTTCATTTATATCTCCTTAATTATTTTAATATTGCATCAAGAGGGAGTACATTAAGGTACACATAATAAAATGAAATAAGCAAATAATTCTACCCATCATCGTTCACTCACAGTATGAAACGACAGTTGCAATACTTACATCGTTTATCATATTAATTACAATAAACCATAAGCCAGATGCATAATAAACGTGTTTAAATAATTTCCGCTTAAACCAAAAAAAATTGTGTATAAAAAACAATTACAAAAAATATGCTTGAGTATTATTTACATAAGGGGATGATATAGTCAATTAATGAGCCAAGACATGTACAAGTAATAAAGCACAAGAAAAAAAATTGATATATTATTAATGTTAAAACGCAATAGTGTACATATAAATATACATATACATTTGTCCATGTACATACATTGTATTTATAAATATTATATATGCTCATATAGAAACTGATGGGAGTATGGACTAAAAAGATGGCGTCGGACATTCATAGAGGCATAAAGTGACTTGGTGGACGACAGTAAATGATAAATCGCCATCCCAAACGATCGTCGTATTCTCCAGATGACGATAATATAACTGCAATATTCCACGCATATATGCATGCAGTTAATTTTAAAAAAATTTTATATCTTCAAATTTTCCACAAAACGCACACGACGACTATTTATATAGATATACCTGTGCGCATGCGCATATGCATACTTAAAGAGACAACATGGAGTCAATGAACCATCTTTCCTATTTTCCAACACGTTTGAAGAAAAAAAAACTGAGTAATTACGTATATTTATTTAAATATACTTACATTGAAATATTTCTGGTCTGATGGTGTGGTATATAATATAAATATATGTTTAGTTTCAGGTTAATGGTCGATATATATTATAATGATCGGATGAGAGTTATTTTGTTGGTGAACGTAAAACGCTGCAGGTATTAATTGTACACATAGCCATATTGCCCAATTTAATTGACCTTCATATAAAAGCGTTTGAAGTTTATATCTAAGTGATGATATAGATTGGTAGATTGGATGGTATAAAGAGGAAGAAGGGTTTGTATACATGTATAGGTTATGGCAGGTGGTGAACGGTGGCGTAGACCACCCCGTTTTTAAAACTTAAATTCCAACTTTACGAATTGTTACTTTAAGTATACACAATCACATTTTATTTTTGGTTTTCTAATAATAATTAATGTTAAACTCCAATTTAGTCTCGCTGTGAATCGTTATTATCGTGAATGTTTGTCCATTAATAAATTCTGTCTCTCTGTAATTTTATTTAACCGCGGTTAGCTATTATAGTTTCGAAATACGATTTTATTAATAACTAAATGATTTAATATATTTGAAAGTAATAATGGAAAACGAATATGTATTTATATATTTATATTACAGATTGTTTATTGATGAAGAGCTGGATTTTTTTTTCTTCATTTTTGTTTATGTATTTTGTGAAATAACACGGCATGTGTGGGTGTTGGATACCACCGAGGTGCACCACAGGAGCAGACGCTCATCAATTTTTTCTTCGTAACAAAACTGTACATTTATCCATTTAAATATTATTTACAAAAAAATAATAAACCAGAAAACAAAAATTTAAAAGTATACCACTTTGAATATATGAAAAAAAAAAAAAATCAAGTGTGTATCAGAGTAGTGTGAAATGATATGGATAAAATAAACAGAAAATTCATCGCTGCAACATTTTAACGTACAATAACAATAATGTTAAAAAGTTTATTGGGCCATTTCGACAAATATAACCAACCGCTATAGAGCACACCACGGGGTATACAAATTGGCAATATCATTCGTCTTGTCATTGTGAATTGTCAAATGAAGAAGAAAATAAATAAATGAATGAATAAATAAATAATAATGAGAGGAGAAAATATAATAAAATAAACTAAAAAAATTACAAACATGAGTAGAGAAAAAAAAATCACAAATAAAATTTTTGGCGTCATGTTCGACGTGAATGTTGCTGCCGATTATTATTTTGATTAATTTCCATCCTCCGTCATTCGGTAGCCAAAATCAGTGGACAATTCTGAGAAGGGCCAGAGAGCAAAACCACCACAACTCTACTCCTATCTCTAAAGCTTGCGATACCACGTACGTATGTATATATATCTATACCTGACGTTGGCCTTTTTCGCTAATGTATAATCACAACCTTCTTCACAATATATATATAAACCGTAAATAACTCTCTCAATATATATATAAATTTTTTTTTACATTTTGCTTTTCATTAAAAAATTTTACAGATCCCGATGATCGAAACCATGTGCATATAACTAAGAGAATACTATCTACGTATATATAAATAGATAGACAATAACTATACAAAGTAATATATCAACCATCGAAATTAAAATACAAAAAATATGAATAAATAATAAGTTTAATAATAATAAGTTGATGGTATATATTGAAGGTGTATTAATGTGTATATGGAAGCTTTTTCCTTCTCTGTTTTTCAACAGAGTGGGATCATCATGAAGTGAAGAGGTATGTTGTATATAGGTACAATTCACTCTAATTCTGCTCTCTGGATCCACGGTGATTTTGGCTATCTGGCGTAATCGACCAGACCCGCCTTGCGCCACGAACCCAAGACCTCCGGTAATGGGATGGAATTAAGAGAAGACGTGCCCTTCGCTAATCTATTAATTCCTGCACGCGAGATTGCATCGGGCGTTGAAAGAAACGAGTTTTTCACTGGAGAGTCGATCGAGAAATTAATATAAACACAGACGAAAATTTAATGTGTGTATATGGATAAACAATTTTATTGTATGGATTTATATATTTATTTATTATATTCTCATTTTTCAATTATATTTTTGTATGATTTATCCTTTTGATTTATGTTCAATAGTTCTTAAAGTTTAATCAGATTAATAAATTCACAATTACGATGAGAAATAGCGACATAATAGTAATATAAACGTATAGGCCGTTGAATAAGAGGAAAATAATAAATTGAACCAACGATAATAAACACATTTGTCCACGTGTTGTATGTTATCAGTATAGTATAGCTAATAATACTTTATAATTATTGTACAATGTCACTCGTTTTGAATGCGATACATTGTAATAAGTATATAAGTTGGTCGATTTCGTCGATATCACAATCTAGTGTAATTATATACATAATTTATACTGCATTTCGTATGTGCAATGTAATTGTATACGTATAAAATTTTGACTTTGTAATTCCGTTTGTTTTTTTTATTTTTTGTTATCTATCAGTGACGACAAATGTCGGGTTTCGGTCACAAACGATAGCGAAATTGAAAAATAAAAAAGTTATACACATACGCCAAGAACAAAATGATATGTTAAAGCATCTTTTGATTTAGCCCGCGGCGCCACTAAAGTGCGTGTGGAATTTTTTTTTTTAATTCCTTTTTTTTTCTCGACATTCTCCATTGATGATTATACACGAAAATTAAAAGTAAAATGTATAAAAACTAATAAGAGATTACAAATTAATATTGATTCAAAAATAATGTATAATGGTTTATGTAAATAATCTGTATACAAATAAATTTATTACTTAATTTAATTTTAGGTTGATTGACAATAAAAATTATAAATATTCTTATATTATATTATATTCTTTATAGGCCTCGGGTATATTTATCGTGAAAATAAAAAATAATAAACGAATTATTTATATATTCATACATATGTGTGTATATATAATATAATAACGAAGAAGACGAAGATGATGTTTCTTATATGTATAAGGAAAGCCAGCTAGCACATAAGACGTTGAGAAGATATTCTGTATTATATATTCTACTTTAATATATATATATATATATTCGATGGGTTGTACATATGTGCTGTAGTATATGAGTGTGTGAGTTCGTGGCTGTGCTCATTATGATGATTGGCAGATTCAATTAACGGACAACCCAGGTTTCTTCGTCGAGGTCAAGCCGACTTAACCCAACTAAATATTATTAATAATAATCAGCTCATTACCGGCTCCATTAATTATCCAGTGTACTAGACACTTTAAAATAAAGAGAATAGAGATCGTGGGTCCTCATTATCTACGTACATAACATCAAAAGCAATGATCATGAAACAGAACAGAAAAAAAAAATAATTAAATATAAAATAGAATATTTCCCTGTTTATAAATCAATTTTTTACGTGGATATAATTTTTTTTTATCTCTACTTCTTTTGCAATATTATATTCTTCGTGCAGAGAGTTCATGATATGCCATATTGAAATGTGCATCAGGGCCAAAAGCCATGAACAATATTAATCCATTTAACAAACTCATTATCGATGAAATATATTGAGCGTTTACTGTATACGCGCGCGCGAGCCTGTGAGTATATATAATGGTTATATGTGTATAGAGAGAATGAGAGAGTGAAATGAGAAAACCTGGGCAATTCTCGGGAACGCGCAAACGCTCACGGGTATTAGCGGTTGCACCCCTGCGGTTTGATTTACGAACGCGCGCTAACGAGCCAAGAGAAGAAGAGATGGAGATCACAGGGGAAAGAGATTGAGTTGGGAGGGAAAAGAGGGTTTACGTGCGAGATGAAAGAACACAGTGAGGTGAATGTGTTTGAGCTGAAAGGCCAAAGTTTCTCTGTACCTTTACCAAAATTCAACCCCCCCAAATAATCTTATATACATGTATTAATTTTTTTCTTCTCCAAGAACTAAAAATTTTAAACTATATATATATATATATATACAACAGATCAACGATCGTTATTATATGATCGTAATTAAAGTTTACGTCGTTGGTAAAATGAAAATAAAAAATTATTAAAAATCATTTTGACGAAGGCAAATATAATATGAAGAAAAAAATAAAATAAATAATAATTCTTTTTTTCTGCCATTTATGCTTTGATATATTTAACAATGTATTGCAAATATAATTGGCGCTATGGGTTTTGTATCGGAGTCTCGTTCAGGTTGCGATATAAGAGGGTGGCGCGCGATGCTCCTTTCGAACCGGGATGAAGAGATTTACAATGTTCCCGGCCGTAAAATAATCAATAAAATCTGTGCAATGTAAAGAAACAGACGTGCCGTAGTGATTTAGTGCGGAGCGCCGGGTCCCCATATTCTCTTTCGCTTTGTTATAACACACACACCATTATATTTATTATTTATACATGTATACAAATACGGATGTATGTGTATGTATTTATATACACTAGTTGGCTCTTTCATTTCAGGGACGATGAGAAATTAGTGGGTCGCCTGAAGACTCTCGTCGCTTGCTCGTCGAAGCAGGAGCCAAACGGTGACGAATTTACGACCGTCTTACGACCTGGCGCACTGATACAATACCTCCAACAATATTCTCTTTGCTTCGCCCTCGCACGCCAGTCCATAATGATATAAACTTTCAATGCCCTCAGGACTTTTGTTCAAAACAATTGATCGACAATTGAATACACCCAAATGCTGATGTATATTTTAATTCACGTTGATGATTTGTGTATAGCCAGGAATTTATATTTGTTATTGGTGATTATTGTAAACTGCATCTTCAGTTGCTAAATCGTTTAGTATTACATTTATAACAATGTATATGTTTGAATTTTTTTTTCTTATTCTTGCAGAGTTTATTTTCGAGATCACAAGAGCTAGTTGGTTGGATTGTTAATGCAAATAGCAATTAAATTATACACGGATTGAGCTATTTTTATTTTCTTCGTCATTGTATAATATTTAATTTTGTCTGCTCTCTGTGAATGTTGGATTGCTGAATGTCGTTGTTGCCTGTTTATGAAGTGGATTGTCACCCTGGAAATAAAACAAAGTGTTATAGAATATTATATAAATTTCATAAAATAAATTGTGGTTGTTAATTGTAATATTTAATAATAATAAAATAATAGTATTTACTCGTTCCCATTTCGCCATGGCGCGTTCTCTTTCAAATTTCGCATACTCTCGTTGATCATGGACCATAGTAACAATTTTCCATATGAGTAATATTAAAAATCCGATAATTACTGTGCTGACAATAACGCTAATAGCAACGGTAAATATCGGAATTGCTTTTGGACATTTTTTATTCTCCTCCACTGTTACGTAAGACTTTGGCATATCACCACGATGACTTTCTATTCGATATTTAAAATCAAATGAGCATCCATTATCAGTTGGTACATGACAAACACGATAGCCAAGTTGATAATCAGCTTCATTAACGTCAACTTTATCAATTTTAGCCTTGAATAAAATATAAAATAATTAAATACAAATTAAATTAATTAATTAATTAATGTAAATTCATCAGATAATTATAAAATACCACAATTTCTATATCATCATAGCATCGTTCACACGTTCCATTTTTCGAACGTGATCCAGTATTAAATGCATAACACTCAACGCATTCTTTTAATTTCGAACAATGAACTTCGGAACAAGTCTGAAAAATATTTTTAAACAATTAAATTAATTATAAATTATTATAAACATATAAATAGTATTTAATTATTATATTTTAATAACTCACTGGACAATCTTGACAATAACCACCCGAATAAAAAACATCATTGTCACAATGACACTTTCCACAGTCACAAGTGCCATGACCACTACAAATTTTTGTATTATCACCTGGTGGAAAACAAGTACTGTTGTCATGACAGCCACAGCTTAAACCACTCCATCCAGGCATACAAACGCACGTGCCGCACGTACAGTTGCCATGACCACCGCAAAGCTGTAAAAAATAAACAACAAAAAATATTAATATAAAACTTTGAAGTGTGAAAATGAGAAGATGAGACAGTAACTCTTCAAAGGCACAATGAAAATGAGGAAATAGTAATACATGAATATATATATATATATGTATATAAATAAGAGAGAGTGAATCAAGGAACTAAAATACATCTGCGTATTCGTAATGATGGTGACCGCGGTATATAAGCATCAAGAGATAATGTAGAAGTGTAAACGACTTTATATTCTCATCATTTTCAAGGAAATTATTTTACACACCTGATCATTATCACGTAGGCAAGAGAAATTGTTGCATTCACAGTATTTGCCGCTAAAATTCTCTGCAGGATTTTCACGTATTTCACACTCGCAACTACCACACTGGCATGTACCATGATTGCTGCAATCACTATTGTCGTTATCTGATGCTCGACAGTCATCTTTAACATTACTTTGGGTTTCATTGCCACTGCAAATGCAATGTTTTCCATAAAATCCATCATTACATTTACAAATTCCACAGTTGAGATCACCTTGATAGTTACACTTTTCTGATTTAATTACATAAGCCTAAAATATTTAATAATTTTATTTTTATTTTTCTATTTTTTTTTTTTTTTTAATTAATAAGGAAAGTAACTTACCTTATGGTCTGATTTATCACAGGGACAATCACAAATTAGTTCCAATTCTATTTTTAAAGTGTCTTCCAAACCTTGTGGTTTTATTTCGATTAATTGTTGCCAATTTTCTGGATTCGTTGGACACTCAGTTGCCTAAAGTAATAATAAAAATATTATTTCAACATTTTTAAGTAGAAATTTTATTAGTATTGATGCTATTATTTAATCATATGTACCTTTATTGAAATTTCAAATTGAATTATATCACCAAAATGAAAGCCTTGGCACTCAGATCTTTCTATCACTTCACCTTTTTTATCAAGACATTTGGAAAAATACCTTAGAGTTATAGGCTTCTTTGCATTATCTATCATTTTAACTTTATCAACTAATTTCTATTTTAAATAAATTTCAGAGAAAGAATTAGAAAAATTCATCATCAATATTAATTTTGTTTTATTTTTTTTTTGCGTCAGGATATTACCTCATATTCTTTCTGGATTAAATTAATGACATTAACAGTGTCATTTTTTTTAATTACACCAATTGCTGATCCACTGATACATTCACTGAGTCTCTGATACGTATTGCTCACGTCCTGTGGAACAGCGAATATAATATTCATATTGTTTTTCAGAGCAATTCTATTTATCTGCGATATCGAGGGATAGTCCAGTAATGATGAATGAGTATAAGTTCCCTCTTTATCTAAATGACATTCGCAATCATTTGGTTCAATAATACCAGCCAGCTGCAATGATAAAATAAAATTATAATAATTAATTATTCGATAATATAAATAGAAACATTGTGAAAAGACAAGAAAAAAAATTACCCGACCATCGCCGGCGACATGAAAATTTGCGTCAGTTGAAAATACAAGAAGATGACGTCCATCCTTTCGCCAACCAATACGTTCTGTGCAGACCATTGCTTGCATTATAGCATCAAATCCACCTTCTGGACCATCAAGATTGCCAGAAAGTGGTGCTGCTTGGACATTTGTCTATTGAGAATTAATAAACAGCGATGAGGAAATAATCGGAATAAAATATGAAGAGAAAAATATATTAAAGAAAATTATTTTTTACTTTGAACGAATCTGCATCTTCAGTTAAATTCATTTGATGTTTGTATCCATAAGGTGGAGCACAATCAACAATGTCCTCATTGCACGGCTTTTTTAATCTACATAAATCATAAAATATATGAAAAAAAAATTTTTCAATCAACTATTTATTCGTTGATATGCTAAATATTTTTATGAAAATTATCAATCATGAATATGTATAACAATTACTTTTCCGGCAGTGTGTCTGTCATTGGTAATTCAACTTTGTCAACAAAACTACCAAACCCTAGACGAAAATTCCGAGTTAAATGTCTCATAGCACTCGCTAAATCCACACCCAATTCTGACAAATCTTCTCTATACTGACTCATAGACGACGATAAATCCATGAGATAATATAAGTCAACTGGATAATCTTCAGCAGAACTATATTTTAATGTAAAATTATATTCTTCGCCTGTGAAAATAAAAATAAATATTCTACATAATACACACTTAAATGAAAAATATTTATATATTTACATACATATGCATTTGTTATTTATAAATCTACAAATGTTTTATTCAATGTACCTATCCTGAGTCTAAGTCGTAAAACTTGCGGTTGAATTTGCATTGGTGTCGTATTTTTTGTTGCAAATAATGGTAAATTTTCCTTAACAATCATTACCGTACTGTCATTTATTATTTGTGAAACAGGACACCAAACATTTGGATCTTTATATTTATCACGTGCCACACATCGAATTGATGGTTCGTAATTTGCTATTGAGCTCTAAATAAATTCATAAAATTACTTATAAATTACTCTCAATAATCCTTCACTTTTTTTATTTTATTATTATCTCATATGATTTAATTAATCATATTGTAATTATACTCACTGTAGCAGCGCACCACATACACGTTTGTGTTTGTAAACAACTAGAGCATGTCTTTTGTTCCTCACAAATCTTTTTCACCGTTTCATAATCCGCGTTGCAGCCCAATGACAGATTTAAGAAACTTAAAAGAATAAAGCACCATTTAGAAGACATTATAATTGATAATGTTACTTTATGTCTATAATAAATAGAACAATTGAGGAAAAAAATGAAGCACACACGGGCGTGTGCACACGACAACTCATCAGCTAAGAGGATACTATGCGGTATCCAACATCCAGCGGATGTATGACTTCATATGCTGGCGATAAGTCGATAGTCTGCGTCATAAGGCAATTATTATTCTGACATCTTGGCCGATTAATACGGGTATCATTGAACAGAATGATGATACTCATACCTCCTCTTTTTCTTCATTTCAACATGTTCTCTGCAATGAATAAATAAATCACAATTACCATAAATGCATATAATATATATGTGTTTAATATGTATCATCATTTCCCAACAATTTTGTTTCTTAGTGCATATATTTAATTAGTATACGGTAAATTTTTTCCGTGTTAGTCATATATTTTAATTAATTCTAATATACGTACTATGTTTTATGTATATGTACATATGGAATATATATTATAACATGAAAATACAATGATTAGTCATAGCTATTTGTATTTAAATTAAATAATATTTTATCAACAAGTAGTGAGTATTCATTATTATAATGATATGTAAGGTTATGTTATTTCCTTGATATATATTTATTTACGTAATAATGCTGGAATTAAATGAATGATACAAATATAATAATCATTTATGTATTTTGAATAATAATGAAGAACGATTGTGTATTATTGTAATTTATATTTTCATAATTTATATTAATAGTTATTGTCTTTATCAACAGTTGATAGATTCCTACTTTGTCGATTCTTGGTTAAGTATATATGAAAACGCGCGGTATCATCTTTGGGTATATTTAGTTGATAAATACTGTATATATGTAAATATAGTACATATGTGAGGATTTCAGTATGTACATATGTATATTACAGTATATACTGTACAGTGTATATAATTTAAAGAATTTGATCTACACGTGAATGCTGTTAGGTTATGTTCAAAAAACAAACACAATAATGTGGCAAAAAAATTTATTGACCAAATTTGTTGGTGGATCTGTGAAATTTAACGGTTGGAGTCGATATATTACAATTCGTAAATATTCAGATGTAAATAAAATTGAGAATAATGATGAAAATGTTGCAAAATCACCTGAGGAAGATGTTTTGAATTTATTAAATGACTCGGCTAATTTTAATGAAGCCACAGACACATCATGGGATTCCAGTCCATATCCAGAAGGTGTTGTGATTCCAACGGATAAACCAGATAGACCAAAGCAAGATCCTTCAACATCCACGATTTTATTATTTCCTGGTCAAGGAACTTTGAAAATTGGTAGCGTCAATAAATACCTTGCAATACCACGAGCAAAAGAAGTATTTGACATAGCCAATGAAGTTGTGGGCTTTGATGTATTATCATTGTGTTTGAAGGGGCCATATGATAAATTAAATAGAACTGAATACAATCAAGTTGCAACTGTAACAGCATCGTTGGCAGCATTAGAAAGATTGTGGGAGGATAGACCTGTAGCTATTGAACAATGTAAAGCTGCTGTTGGTTACAGTGTTGGTGAATTAACAGCATTGATTTTTTCTGGTGCACTATCACTTGAAGATGGAATTAGATTGGCCGCTGTAAGAGGTGCAGCTATGCAACAAGCATCAGATTTAACACCTCAGGGAATGTTATTAATTCATTGTCTACGTAGCACAAATGTTGGTTTGATATGTGACGAAGCGAAAAAATGGGCAATGAATATGGGTGTATCACAGCCTGTTTGTAATGTTGCTATTTATTTATACTCTGAAACAAAAGTGTTGGCTGGCGATGAGGAATCGCTTAAATATATTGAAAAGAATCGTGTACGATTAGATTTACGTAAAACAGAACGTCTACCGGTTTCAGGAGCATTTCATACATCGTTGATGGAACCAGCGCTTAAATCATTCAAGAAAGCATTAGATAAAATTGATATTCAGGCACCTCGAATTGATACATACTCAAATGTCACGACAAACCCTTATAGTAATGTTAGAGATGTAAATAAATTATTGATGAAACAAATGGTTTCATCTGTTAAATGGGAGCAAACTATACAAAAACTTTATAAAAGACCACCAGGTGTAAATTTTCCACGAACATTTGAATTGGGATCACGAAATTTAGGATATATTCTGAGGCGTATTAATGTGAAAGCTTCACATTCGTATGCAGCTGTATGAATAAATAAATTTACAGAAAAATACATTTTTCTATTGATTTATTAATATTATTTTTCCTGATGGTAAAGATAACATTTGTAAATAGTGAAATACAAAATGATTTTATGAATCATATAATTATAAATATTAGATTAAAATTAATTGAACATTAAATTTCAATGTTTTTTTTTTTTTTTCCGTGAATTTTTGCATTTATTTG
The DNA here is from genome assembly GCA_030347285.1 of Microctonus hyperodae. NCBI lineage: Eukaryota > Metazoa > Arthropoda > Insecta > Hymenoptera > Braconidae > Microctonus > Microctonus hyperodae. Next base: position 7,448,089 of record JAQQBR010001833.1, read on the forward strand.
AAACATTGATATGCCGTTTATATTATTTTTATGGCAAGTTATTTTTAAATTAACTCTGCATATTTATTTCAAGGGAAATATTTGAACATTTAGGATCACCTAGTGCACATAACCACAATTTATAGACTATAGTTAATACATCTGTAACTATTGATGAACTTGTAACATGTTTGATAAATTTTTTGTAATGATCACTGCATATAAAACCATTATAAATCGAGTAAAGCTGCCGATGAAAACTTGATTAATAAAAGTATACAAGAAAATAAATGGTAACTATACATAACTTAAATATAATCTACTATATTAATAATATAGCTGAAATTAATACAAATTTCCTATGAAAATATATAAAGTATATAAATTCATCAAAATTCATTTGGCAAGTATGAAAAAAAAATCAAAATAAAATATAATTATAAGAAAATATTCTTGATCATTGATAATAATTCGCGATCATTTTTATATAGTATATTTTATATATTAGTATACATAGCTTTTTTTTTTAACTGCGATTCAGTCATTTTTTTCACTTTGCGCAGAAATCTCATTTTATATTATTTATTTATATATTACTCTTCATGCATTAATATATATACATATACATATTATTCTTCAATAATACATTTATATCAAATATATTAAACATTTTAAAATCAATCAAGATTCGTGATATTACGAATTTTGCGCGAAAATTTATTTAGAAACAGAGTTCACTTTGTGACTCTAATTAATATTCAACGATATCGCTTTTATATATTCAAATTTAGAGACTTCGAATGTGTCGTGGTTTACGAACCAATAAACAACAAGAAGATAATCCCAAACTCACTTTGACCAGTTCTGATGCATGAAGTGCTTTCGTTGGGAATTCAACTTTTTCCATAAATACTTTGCTTGATAATGGTATTTCATCATCGGATCGATGAATCAATGTGCCATTAAGATAAATAACATTTGCTGCTATATCTTCAGGCACTGTCAACGTTTGATAAGTGTACGTTGCTTCACGTTCAATTCTCTGCATCAATAAAATAAATCGACATAAAAATAAATTCAAAGCTATGAAGTCATCAAGTACAAACAAATTAATCGTGGGTTGGTGCTGATTTAAATTTCAATAGAAAGCTACACATATATGCATTGCTATAAATATATTACTACAGTCCCATTTATTCATCCAACATTTAATTGAATTAAAAATCACCTTTAATACTTCCTGAGAATCTTTTCCTGCTCCCACGCATATAACATCGGGTCCCGCCATTGAAATCAAACCTTTCAGTCTCTTATTCTCCGCTACCTATCAATTAATTGTAAATAAATAAATATATATAAAAAAATTAATTTAAATACTGTTATAAACAGCATGAGAATTTATTTTCTAGCTCTAAATTCATTACTTTAATTGGAACACATGGATATTCAGGAAATGCAGCTGCAACAGCTCTAGCTCCTGCTTCATTTGTAAATTTTGAAAGTCCAACAAAAAATTCCCGCCCTGTGTACAAATAAATTAATTGTACAATCAATTTTTATTATATCTAACGGAAATATATAAATATATATTTACCAGTAAATAAAACATCTCCACCATCTAATCTTGCATCTTTATCAGCTATTTCAATTAAAGATATTTCCAATTCTTTTTTCAATACTGCTCTCATTGTTTCAATCTGAAAATTTTAAACAAATAAAAGATTAAATTCATTTATAGCATCTAGTCATCAGAAGAATTACAGAATTAAATTCCTGTTTTTTTTTTAATCGTTTATAATAAATAAATAATTTAGATAAATATTTTACAGTACTTCTTTCATTCTTGTTGCTTCAGCAGGATGAGCAATCAATGCGATTCCATTACAAAGGACTGCGATATCTTCAACAAAAGCGCACAATGGTGCACTTTCATCAGCAGGCATTTCAACAACATCAATGCCCAGTTCACGAAGAAGTTGTGCCAATGCTAAATGCTGATTTCTAGCTTCATCCACGACGACCTCGCCCTTTTCGTGTAATGAATTTGGAATTCTGCATAATACAGCGTGTGTATAACGATGAAGTGGCATATTTATAATATTCCCATTCAATTAATAATATAATTTGTTTAATCCAGAAATCCTTTACTCTAATTAATTTATCAACTAGTAGAGTAATCCACCACAAATATTTATTGAGGTAATAATCATTGATATTATGTATTATGATAATATCTAAAACAAAAATAATATATAGCTTCTTTATATATGTCACTGTGTTGTGGAGTATTAAATGCAGCGGCAAGATACGCAAAAATATGAATCCGAAACAGGATATTACATCAGTGTGCGCGCTAAAGTACTGACGACTGATGAATTTATTTCACGGAAGAAAAAAAAAATGAGATCAGTAATTATGAGAAGAATGAAAGACGCCACATATACATATTCATCATAGGAATATTGGGCCAATGCTTTTCAAGCCTGATTTTGAGTATCAGTAATGCCAACATTGGTATATTTTATTTTTAAATTCACTGCCATAACCTCCAATTTTTTATGCATTTATTTATTTGACGCCATTGACGGCAATCTGTAATGATGAAAATTATAATTAAAATCTATAATTGTGAAGTAAATTATATTGGAGATTGATTTTATAAAATGAGATTAGATGGAATGAATTTATGTTTATTGGTATCACTGATATGAAAATTTAAATTGGTAAAGCATTGATTATACATGCTATGAGTATTTGCTGTTAGCATATGTTATTACTATATTTATGTATATTGAAACTTGTGGATCCCTCTGTGTTGATTTTTAGGAAGCTATTTGTACATCTATAGTCAAAGTACTGATGTTTCCCGCGCTTTTGTTTCATCCACACACAATATACACATTATTTTGCTATATGAAAGTAATTTCGACATGCAGCGTTTTTTTTTATATGAAATAATAATTAACATGTAAAATGAAAAACAGTTGATATGGTGAAATAAATAAATGCAGATAGATTCGCATTTTTTTTCTTTATTTATCATTTTTATTGTACGCTAATTCAATAATATATTGAGTAACGATGTCAAGCAAAATGGTTAATAAAAGTTTCAATGATAGGGGTGTCATAACCAAAATTTATTTGAAAAATTTCACGTAAATATTATTATATTATTACAAATTATATTGATTCATTTATGCATGGTTTATTTTATGGTATGCAGCTATTGATAATTATTTTATTGTATACAGGAGTTACAATGAAGTAGTTTTTATACCAGGAAGAAATTTGAATTTAGTAACTGGTCCAAATGGAACAGGGAAATCAACATTGGTGGCTGCGATTGCATTGGGTCTTGGTGGCAATGTCAAGACAATGGGAAAAAGTGGATATATTAAACAATATATTAAACGTGGAGAGAATACAGCAGTGATTGAGATTGAACTTCGAGATACTCCAACGAAAGTAATTAAAATCAATCGCACATTTACAGAAAATAAATCAGTATGGAAGTTGAATAATGAATCGGTTAGTGAAGCAAAAATTGCGGAAGTAACAAGGGATTTAAATATACAGGTGAATATTTTTCGGTCTATTGATTTAATATTATATGACATTGTATAAATTATATATTTTTATTTATAACTTTTACTAATGATGACATATTTTTACGCTTGATAGATTGGAAATCTCTGTCAATTTCTACCTCAAGACAGAGTAAAAGCATTTTCTGAAATGGATCCAAAGCAACTTTTGCTTAATACTGAACAATCTGTTGGCGATCCGAAATTATATGAGTATCATCAAAATTTAATTGAATATCGTAGAGAGCAAATACAACTTGAAGAGGAAATTACACAACGAAATTCAATGTTAGATTTACATACGCAAAAATATCAAGCATTAGAAGAAACTGTTTCAGGGATTAAAGAACGAAAGGTTATTAAAAAGAGAATTACGGCACTTGGACAAAAGCGTGCTTGGATTGTTTATGATCAATCAAGAAAATCATTGACCCAAGCTAAAGATAAAAGTGATACTGTTGGACGAAAAATAAAACAATTGAAACAAACATTGAAACCCACTGTAGAGATGAAAACAGAGAAAGAAATACAAATTCGTAAATTAAAATTATCAATTGATAATTATGGTACTAAAATAAATAAATATCGTTCAGAATATAAAAAAATAATTGAACAACTTGAAAATCAGCACGCGAAAATAAGTGGAATTAGACATGAAATAAAACATGATATTGAAGTAGAAAATCGTCGTGAGAGTACTATAACGGCTGCGGAAACACAAAAGAATAAACTTTGCAATGATTTACGTATTATGACTGACGAATTAGGTACTGTAGAATCGATGAATGAAAAATCAAACGATTTATCGCGATCGCTTCAAAAGCAAAGACAAGTTGTCGGCGCATTGGCAGAGGAAATGACTGTATTAAGACAAGAAATAGATAAAAATAATCGTAATGTTGCGTCACTTCAACACGAGCATCGTCAGTTGAGTGATGTCTCATCGAAACGATTGAATTTATTGAAATCACGAAATCACGATGCCTGGAAAGGTGTTATATGGTTACGTGAAAACATTCATAAATTTAATTCGCCGGTTCACGAACCAATGATGCTCAATATTCAAGTTAAAAATGAAGAATATGCTAAATATTTTGAGGGCATGATTGCTTCACGCGATTTATACGCATTTGTATGTGAAGATAAAACCGATATGAATCTTTTATTAACACATTTACGTGAAGAACAAAATTTAGTTGTTAATGTCGTTCATTCAGATCCACATGAACAATACAGCAGTAAACCAGACATACCTATTGAAAGTATTCGGCGTTATGGTTTTCAAGAATATTTATCATCATTACTTGAAGCACCAGCAACAATAATGAAATATTTAATAACGATGTACAGCATTCACAATATACCAATTGGTACAGAAATTGTTGAGGATAATATCGAAAATATTCCTGCTAAATTGCAATGTTATTTGAGCCCAAATAATATTTATAGCGTGAAAGTGTCAAGATATACCGGTGATAAATCAATTAGAACAGTACGATTGCCAAAACCATATTTGCTTTCAATGGTGGTTGACACAGGGAAAATTCGTCAAATTGAAGCGACAATTAGAGATTATGAACGGCGTCAAAATGATTTACTAACACAATTACGACCAATTGAAGAGAAGCATCGTGATGCAGAGGGAGAGAATACAAAATTACGTAATGCAAAAAATCAGTGTCAATTAGATTTACAACAAGTTCAAGGTCTTAATTCGCGTATTAATTTAGCGATTCAAAAATTACAACAGTTAGAGAACGAACGTAAAAATATTGAAGACATTAAAGCAGCAGGCAAAAACCGAATAATGAGTGTGATAAAAAAACAAATGTTAGTGTATAAAAAATGTAATTCATTGGCTGATGAAGCGTTGAAGGTTAATATTGAGTCGGAAACTGTGTCAATGCAATTAACAGTATTACAAAAGGAATTGGCGAATGAACTGGAGGAAACAAAAATTATTCGAGAAAATTTACGAATGGCTGAGATTGAGCATCAAGATTTAGAGAATCAATTGCAGCCATTAAAACGAGAAACAGAACGTTTATATGATGAGGCAATGCGTTTGACTGATGGTGCCAATCCACAAGACACTGTGCGATTTAAACCATTTAAAACGGCTTTTGGTAAATTACCTGGAACTATTGAAGAAATTGATGAAGCATTACAAACGGCACAAGCCCGAGTATATTGTCTAGATGATCATCATGGTGGTGAAGATATTTTGCGTGATTATGAACGTACAAAAGAATATGTAGAAAAATTAAAGCAAGAAATAGAATCATCGAGCATTAAGTTGGAAGTTAATGAACAAAAAATTGAAGAAATACGTGATGTTTGGTTGCCATTATTGCAAACGCTAGTTGAAACAATTAATGGTAATTTTTCACAATATTTCACGAGTTTGGGATGTGTTGGTGAAATATCATTGAGCCATGGTGATAATCCAATGGACTTTGATGAGTATGAAATTAAAATACGAGTCAAATTTCGCGATGATGATGATTTAAAAGATTTCACGAAAGAACGTCAAAGTGGCGGTGAACGTTCTGTAACAACGGCTATTTATATGATTTCTCTACAAGAATTATCCCGAGTACCATTCCGTTGTGTTGATGAAATTAATCAAGCGATGGATGCAGTTAATGAGCGACGTGTGTTTGATTTAATTGTTAAAATGACTTCAAAAGTTGATAGTGCTCAATATTTTTTATTGACACCAAAATTATTACCAAATTTAAAATACACTGAACAAGTACGTGTTCATATTGTATTCAATGGTCCGTATGTAGTGCCATGGAATCGCTTCAAAACCATTGATTATTGTGAAAGGATTGATTCTGATCGTAATAGGAAATGAAATTAATTTCATAATTTTCACATTTTTCTACTTTTTCATTATATTACTTAGTTATATCAGAAGTAAGAAAATTATTCATTATCTGTGCGAATTGCTTCAAGCATTAAATAATTAAGGAATAATATAATTTAAATTTGTGCTGTGTTCAAAATTAAAATTATATTTCCATATAAATTATTTATCGTTTTTTCCCTTTTTTTTTTTTCTTTTGCGCTTCCGGCCACGGAAATCCACGACATCTCAACACATCCATGATATTATGGCACGTATAGTACGCATTTTCCATTGCTTCTTCATTGAATATATCCATAGCAAATCTTGATTTTCCACCACTTCTCTTAGTTTTTTTCGAACCTTTTGCGGCTTTCCCACCATTATTACCACCTCCACCTTTGGCACCTTTATTCTTTCCATTACCATTTTTTTTCTTATCTTTACCTTGTGGCATTTCGATTATAAATTCTACAACAAAAAACAAATGACATAAAGATAAGAAATTATGATAATGATGGCATAATTTTTTAATTTAAATTAAAATGGAAAAAATATATAAAAAATTAATACCACTAATGTCAGAATATTATAACCAAAACTGAAATAGACTGCACATGAACGAAGTCAGTAACCTCTTACATTGTTATATCAATAATTCAGCACCAAACATTATATTTTAAGAAATTTCATTCATCTAAATATATATATATATATATATATTATTGCATATACATGAATAATAAATATTAAAAACTACATTACTTCATATTTCTCATTCATTTCTATTAGCAAATCCATCAAGTCTTCATTATAAACCCGTAATATTTGTAGAGTAGAACAAGTTTATTTATATTTAATAATTAATATTTAATTTTACATATTTATATGTTGGTACATCGTTACCAAGAGAGTGAGTTTTAAATTTTTTGGAGGATTAAAAAATTATTTGTAGCGAAGAGAGGGATAGGTGAAGATGGCGTAATTATAAATACTAATTGTTTATTGTTGAAAAATTGGATAAGTAATAGGAATTAATTGAAGTAGGAATTCTAATTTATATTTTATTTATTTATAATATTTTTGGTCTTCTATACGAGCGGTAATAAAAATGCAATTAGGTAAAAACATGTAGGACGTAATAAAATAATATACAATTTAAAAGTACAATTAGAATTCTTTTGCCAGACTGGCAACATGAGGATCAAGAAAAGGTGAAAGCACCTGCAAAAAATATAGTTGTAATAGAAATTAAAATATCCTATAAGTAATGATTTTAATACGGCATCTAACATTTCCTACAAAATTCAATAGAAAACAATGTTTCAATATAACTAATCCCTCTTAAATACATACATACATATATCTAAATAATTCATCTAAAAATAAAATACATAAACACACAATACAATCAATAATAATTATTAAAGCCCTAAAAAAAATTATCTACATAATTTTATTGATGTCAATTCATCGATAAGATTATCAGCAATCATTATAATATCCAAATATATTTTATTATAAAATTGTACATATGTAAAACATCAGAAGAGGGGAGAGTATATAATAATATGTACATATGCGCAGTATTTACAGCGCATCGAAATATATATATATTTTATACATTAGTGAGTGTAAGAAAATTAGGTTTTTTTAGGAGAGTGCGATATAGGGGAAACATAACCAAGAAAAATGGCAAAACGTCGGATATATACTCCGTAATAGCATGTATACATGTATATACTATTAAATACACATAGATTGCGGGCTATATTATCAATACATGTAAACATATAAATGCAGTAGTCAACAATGTATATATTCCAGTATAAAACTATGAAACAACTGTTCAAGACAAGAGTCTGAACATTCGTTTTTTACGATACATTTGTGCAAAGTGAACATTGCAATGATTGCTATCCAACAACCAATGTCTATATGTATTGAACAGTGTATACATGTATAAAATTTTCCAATAATTTATATGTATATAGTAATGACATACACATGAGTGTATACATTATGTATATATGTATTTATATATTGTATGATTCATTTGAGTACAACGACGATAACATCAGCATTTGTTAATTTCGCTGATAACCGGCATTATTTTTTGTTTACAATTCAGTGTCAAGTAATTTGTTTATATAACATGAATAAAGTATGTTATTTAATGTTGTTGGTAATATGAAAAATTAAGAGAAAAAATAAATGACAACGTATATATACAAAATGAGTAAATGATAAAAAAATAGGGTTAATTAATTTCAAGTGTACTTATTTCATTTATTAACGAGTGTTAAATGACAATTCTCATGTAAATGATTAAGTTGAAAATTCATGATAACAATTTCTAATGGTGCAGTATAAAACATTTTAAATTTCAGCAACGTGTGTTGGATTGATTGAGAATTTTTCAAAAGATAAATGTAATAATAATAGAGAAAGGAATAATAAAAGAAATAAAATATGTCGACGGCATTGCTAGCAGTAATTGCTGTTATTCTTTGCATATTGTTCCGAATTTTAAATGTCAATAGTGCACCAAAAAAGCCGGTATTGTTTTGTCAAGATGCAGCATTTCTCACGACTATTTTGAAAATAGCACCAGGAATTGCTGAACCGTTAGTATTAAAATATATTAACACATATCATTCAAATATATTTTTTTATTAATTTATATTAAATTATTATGAGTATAAACGAATAATTTAATATTTCATTTTATTCTTACTTGAATTTTTGCTTTTTGGAATTTTTTTATAAAATAATAAATAATTCTGAGAAAATGTACTGTGAATAATTGCAGTATGTAGACATGCTTCATTGGATACGCATCATTTTATATTTATGAATAACTGTTTGCGGGAAAGCTAGCAACATTTATTTGTAAATTATATTTTATATATGTTTATGGGCCATATAAATTGGGTACACTATATATAAAATTCAAATTAAATTATCTAAACATTACATTTCATTTTTTAACCTAGACCTTACATCTGCACAAATGTACACATGTAGATTCGCATAGAGTAGCTTTTAATATAGAAAAAAAAACATATTCATTCAAGGCTATCTAGAGTTGTGTACAACAATACGATTCTTTTTATTATTTAAATCTCAATCATCAATTATTATAATGAAATACAAATATAATCCTTTTTAGTATTTTTTTCTTATTATATTCATTCCAGGTATAAACCCACAAGACTATGGGGTTTTAGTGGTCATGTTCAAACAATTGTTCACAGTATTATAGGACGAGTAAAGTGTCCATGGCCCATTAGTGAAAGAGTTTATATTAGATTAAATGACGGTACCACATTAACTTATGATTTATATGAACCAGCGAATCATAGTTACGAAGGTAAATATAAATATAATTCCCACATTATATTATTGCCAACTATAAAATAAATATTAATATGTATAGTATTCAGAAATAATTTCAAATTTGTATTTTATATTTATTTATTTATTTTTATAGATGATATAACAGTCGCTATTGCTCCAGGTATTGGTAATACATCAGAAAGCGTTTATATCAGAACATTTGTACACTTTGTTCAATGTCATGGATATAAATGTGCGGTTATCAATCATGTTGGTGCACTTTCAAGTGTAACAGTTACTGCCCCAAGAATATTTTCATATGGTAAATTTATGCTTTTAAGAATAAATGTTTATAAAGGAAATATGTATTTTTAAATTTACACAACAATACTCGACAGTTACTTTTGTGTTACTTTTATTCATATTTGTACTCGGTATTAATTTACAGGTCATACTGAGGATTACCATGTTATGCTAATGAGTTTAATTGACAAGCATCCGAACACAAAAATATTGTGTGTAGGTTTTAGTTTAGGGGGGAATCTTGTAACAAAATATATGGGTGAACGTGCATCGAATAAATTACCACAAATAATTGGCGGGATATCTATTTGTCAAGGTTACGACGCTATTGAGTATGTAGATGATGAATGAATAATTAAATATATGTATTATAATATAATAATTATATTAGTTTTATAAATATATTTGAATTGGGAACGTATTCTTATCCCACACGGCCGTCTATGTGATGTTTTATAAATATATATTAGTTTAATATTTGTTATAGTTGTAGATAAGTTGAAATGTGTATAATATTTTTTTTTCTTTTCAGAGGAACGAAGTATTTATTGAATTGGCAAAATTTCCGACGGTTTTATCTGTATATAATGACAGAATCTGTGAAGAATATTATCTTGAGACATAAACATATTCTTCTTTCTGACGATGTTAAACAACGGCACAATTTGAATGAACGCGACATTATTTCCGCGGCGACATTACCAGAGCTCGACGAAGCTTATACGAGAAAAGTAAAATTATTAATTAAATTAAAAATTTTTTTTATTTAAATAATATTTTATTAATTTGAGTTTTGATTTTCTATTTTCAGATACATAATTTTAGATCAGTTCAAGATTTATATCGATGGAGTAGCTCTATTAATTATCTTAAAGATGTTAATGTACCATTTGTATTTATTAATGCTCTTGATGATCCAATTGTTCCTGAAATGCTTCTAGAACCAATTAAAAAACATGCGGGTAAATATTGAAATATTTCATAAAAATTAATTATATTGAAAATATTTATTACGTTCATTTTTTTAATTTACAGAAAGTCACAGCAGTGTATTATATATAGAAGTTGCACATGGGGGCCATCTTGGATTTTATGAGGGTGGCCTTTTGTATCCTAATCCAATAACCTGGCTGGATCGTACACTTGTGTCGCTCATTGGTGCATTGACATTAGTACACTCAGATCGCGTTAAAATTTCATAATTATAAATATATAAAAGAAATTATGCAATTTAAAATCAATTATTGAAGTCATTGTATGACTATAAATGGCGCCTATTTAATTTAAACAATTGACAAAATTTAGTTGCACATTAAAAATATTTCAAAAATATATTTTATCATATCGAAAGAAAACAAACGAATATGATAAATAAGTCAATTAAACAAATAATTTTATCTAAAATTTTAGATATTTTAATTCAACGACGGCATTTATTTTATTAATGTTTAATACATTGATATGTATTCAACCGTTGACGTATTCATTTCATTGTTATTGTTGGAATTCGTGCATTTCCATTATAATTGACTGTAGTGGAAACTTTCTACTATATTAATTCATATTTTTTATTCTCATATAGAAACATTTCCATATTTGTCTTTAATTTATCTATTCATTGAATAATTTTTATTCACAAATATATTTTCCACAATAATACGCGATTATTAATTGTAATATAAATAGAAATTTTATTTCAAATTTTTACAAAGAACTCAGTACTTTAATAACGACATGAATAGAATTTTTATTTGTAAAATACATGTTGTAATAATTTATTTGTATAATTCGGAAAAATTACAATTTTTCCGAGAAAAAATAACCGTGCAATTTATATAGTTTAACAACGATGTACACTAACGTTATTTGTAATGTTTCGTAGTTGAAAATTAAAAACAAAAAAAGAAAAATATTATAAACCACTCGCTTATTGACGCACTTGGGTCGGTAAAAACAAAACTCTATAAATTTGGTAATTTTTATTTGCAAATATCCGTGTGCGTATGTTAATATGAGTGAATATATATATTAAAAAATATGTCTATTTATATGTTGACCGATCGAATTCGTACTAGATTACTTTGAAATATAATGATCGAGATGAAAAAGTGAATTATCTACCTCAAATATAAAAACTATTTTTTTTCTGTCCATATTATGAACTCATTGTATCAAATATTAAATTCGATAGAGATTTGCTGAGTTAAATATTTATGTTAAATGTTATACAATAAAAATTTGTATCATAATTATAAAGCAGATTGTCTGGGGAAGGATAAAAAAAACAAAAAATCAGCCAAGAATCAGCACATAAATAATTGCATTAAAATTATAATTTTCATTGACAATGTATCGAATAAATAAATTGCTATACATAAAATAACACCTTATTACTTCGTATATTATATTTTACCAATTATAAATAGCAATTAGACTTGTGTTTTATAATAATAAAAAATTACAAAACTTTAAAAATGCATTATAAATCAGAATTAGGTTAAATTAAGTATAGATACTTTGGCTTTATCGTATCGTATTCAGTAACGGAAAAATGATATTTTAATGGATGTAATGCGAGAGTTTCAACATCTGGAGATAATTAAATTCGATCACTTGGGACGCCAGAACACCAGCAGTTATACGTATCTTCAGGTTCTCTTTTATGTTCAGTCTGTAGTTGTACCTTGCAGAGTTAACAAATAGATTTTGTCATCAATTAGATCAAACGATACAAAAAATAGATCAGATAAATTATATCTCTTAGAAAAGAACAAAAAAGTGTCTAAAGTTCAAGTATATAACTTTATAATGAAGGGAATTATCATAGCTGTTAATATTTTGCATTTTATAATCACTGTCAAGTCCTCAGCTATATTTAATACTGATTATTGGTCAGCACGTGCTTCTATTCTTCGATTTGAAGAGAAAATTGCTCTTGGTGGAAATTTAATATTTGAAAATGATGAAAGAATCGCCAACGATTTTCTAATGGATCTTAAAGAAAAGGAACTTGCAGAAGGTACTTGTAATATTATTCCATAATTAAATTTATAACATTAAGTTCAATCTATATTAGATTTAATTTTTTACTATTGCGCAATTTTTTTCTATCGTGATAAAACCTGAATTGATCTGTATTCTTTATTGAATATTAAATTATATAATATATAGCATTATCTATCATAATGTATAGGTAAAATGACTGAGATGATATAGTATTTATCATTATTTTATCATTTAACTGTATCGTTGATTTAACAGAAATAAAAAATATTTTCCAATTATATAATTTATTAATTTTTTTATTCGGATTTTTCAGCATTTTCAGATCCAACAAAATTTTCTCCGGCAAAAAATTTTATTGAAGCATACGGCAATATTGAACAATCTAAAGTTTTTAAAATTATTAAACAAATGCCTAAGGGTGCTGTCCTTCATTCTCATGATACTTCTATAGTCTCTGAGGATTTTGTTTTTAATAACATCACATATAGAGATAATTTATTTGTTTGCGATGTCAATGGTACACTCTCTCTTCGTTTCTTTGATGTACCATCAAACGATTGTAATTGGCAATTGTTGCAGCGAATCCGGAGCAATAAAACGATGGCTGATGAAATTAATTCAAGAATTCGTAACCAATTATCGATGATTACTGCTGATCCTGATTCTGTTTATTTCAATGTTAATATTGCTTGGAAAAAATTCATGGATATTTTTGCATTTATTACTCCAATGCTAACATATAAACCCATATACGAGGATCATTTCTATCAAGGATTAAAAGAATTATATGAAGATAATGTTTTGTATTTAGAATTACGTTCAACATTACCAACACTTTATGAATTGAATGGAACGGAATACTCACCGATTGAAGTTTTGAAAATTTACAAAGAAGTCACTACGAGGTGAGTAAAAAAAATTTTTTTCCATTAATATGATACAGTAAAGTCTGTATTAACAGTTTATGAAAATAATTCTTTTTTTTTAGATTTATAAACGATTATCCGGACTTTGTTGGAGTTAAAATAATTTATGCGCCAATTAGAGTAATGACACCTGAAGAAATGGATGCATTTGTTAAATCAGCAGTTGAAATGAAAGCAACATTCCCGAATTTCTTCGCGGGAATTGATCTCGTTGGTCAAGAGGACAAGGGTCAACCTTTAACAAAATATGTAGACAAACTATATCCAATTATCAATAATATACAAACATTTTTTCACGCTGGAGAGACTAATTGGTATGGTATGAAAACAGACGAGAATTTAATTGATGCACTTTTGCTCAATACAAAGAGAATTGGACATGGTTACGCCCTTACAAAGCATCCATTTTTATTAGATATAATAAAACGACAAGATATTGCAATAGAAGTTTGTCCAATATCTAATCAGGTTTTAGGATTGGTAAAAGATTTACGTAATCATCCAGCAAGCTTGTTGTTTGCTGACGGATTCCCAGTTGTTGTTTCTAATGATGATCCGGGATTGTGGGGCGCTAAAGCACTTAGTTATGATTTTTATGAAGCATTTATGGGCCTGATGTCGAGGAATGCAGACATTCGTGCGCTCAAACAACTAGCGATTAATTCAATTAAATATAGCAGCATGAGTAACGATCAAAAGTTGAAGGCTAATGTAATTTGGACACGCAAATGGTTCAGTTTCATCAATCAATTTATCTGTGATTCAACTCGGGATTTGGTGAATGTTTCTGAAATTGTTCAATAATCTATACACAGAATATTTTCAAATTATGTAATAAAAAAAAAGTTATTATTTTGCCGACAATTATTGACAATAAATATATTGCTCGATGCTATACTGGCGTTTTGTTTGACATTATTTCATTGTATTCCCGTCGATTCATGTATTTATGATAGCATGGTACTTTTGCAAAATTCATTTCACCTGCGTATTGAATTTGAGGTAATGGAGTAGCAGTC
Organism: Microctonus hyperodae; assembly: GCA_030347285.1. Classification (NCBI taxonomy): domain Eukaryota; kingdom Metazoa; phylum Arthropoda; class Insecta; order Hymenoptera; family Braconidae; genus Microctonus; species Microctonus hyperodae. Next base: position 7,463,096 of record JAQQBR010001833.1, read on the forward strand.
AAACCGCCAATCATCGGACCTTCGAATGCATAATAAAGTCTCAATGGTTTTATAGGCCTCAAGTGCATGAAATATTTTGTTGTAGATTGTTGTTTAACTTTTGGTTTATGTGTAGTAACAAAATTCTTCCTGATTTCTTTAATATTTATTTTTTCTGAATTTTTATCATTTTTCTCAGTTTCATGAATAATACTTTTTTTATTTTCATTTGTAGTTTTTTTCTTCGACAATTTCCTTTCCATTTGTTTCCTTCCCAGCTCCCACATTTTATAATCAGAATATTCTTCTTCTTCTGTTGGTTCTACCGCAACTGATGTTATCGTAGTAATTGGAAAACGATTCGTTGTCTTAATTTTTTCCTTTTTTCTCATCTCAGTCGGAGGAGACTCAATACTAACCATAGTCGCTGTTCTTAAAGGAGAATAATTAGATGTTGTTGCTACAGGAGGAATCACTGTTGATGATATAAAATTTCCTGGTGTCATATCAGCTGATAATGTTGTTTCCATATTGATTGAAAGCCGCATAGAATCCGACATATGGGAAAATAAAAGCAAACATTGAAGATCTTCAATGATTGTTGTATTGATATTTGTAGTATTTATTGGATTTAATTTTTGACATATAAATCCACGCTTCCGATCGCATGCTGATTCGATATAAAACGGTTGGTTTTCTACGTTTAAATGTCGATCTAATAAGAGACAACGAGTATGTGACGATTCAGATTGAGAAGAATCTTCGTCTTTTATCTCTGATGGTTTCTTCAACCATAGCTCATTATCTTCAGCTATTATTTCACATGATGATAGCCATCTCCAGCTGTTGTCTGTTTCACTAATCAAATGAATAATACCACCTATCCAAGCACTCTCAATCGCAGCTAAAAATATGAAATTCATGAACAATTCATAAATTTTTTATGTTATTTAATAGTAATAATATAATAATGTTTACCTGGTCGTGTTTTTAACATCATCTGACTAACTAATTGAGCCTCTTCTATTGTGTTTATTTCACCAATTCTCATGCCATTCTTCTGACAATATAAAGCAGCATCTCGCCATGATTTAGTAGTATCAAACACTACAAATTGTCCGTTATCAGATTGCGAATTTTCTTTGCTTTTATCTTCATTTATTTCGGAACTTTGTCCATTATAGATGCCGAATTCGCCAAATGAAATAAGACAAAATAAAAGTAAATGAAAACAAGTCAAAGTGCAAGAAGACATTTAATGTAAATAAAATTATAATTGTTTAACAATAATTCATTCTTTATGAATAAGGTTATGCGACTGTTCAATAATTACTCTACTTGGTAGAATTCTTACTTCATACATTAATTGTTCATTTTGTTTGAATGATTGAGTAGTACATTAATGTATTTTCGAAATATTTATTGCAAGTTTTGATTTATTGCATGATATTCTAATATATAAACTTGATTTATATCTGAATAATTTATACATGCGCGCGCAATATTTGATGATTTGAAAAAAAAATTTTTTTCTCACAAATGGCGCGAGAAACATGCGATATCTGGCGGCAATATAGGGAATTAAAATTAAATATATGTATTCATTTTAGCACGTGTGTGTGTATTTCATATCAAAATATTTTTTACTTTTTATATGAAAGTATTATAAAAATATGTTTATAGTTTCGAATTAAATTATCAAATAATAATAAACAAAATGGCTGATTTTGCAAAAGCACAGCTTCTTAAATATGGTTGGACTGAAGGTATAGTTATAACTAATTTTGTTAAATATTCATTGGATATTTTTTTTTTATATGAATTGAGGTTAAGTTTGCACAAATTTTGTTTTAACAAATTTTATTTTCATTTATTTAGGTAAAGGACTGGGGAAATATGAAAATGGTATTGCAGAGGCTTTGAAACCTAAATTAAAATTTGATACAACAGGCGTTGGACATGATTCATCAGAATACCATTGGTGGGAATTTGTTTATAATAAAGCTTCTAATAATATCCAAGTAGATACCAAAGCTACTGGTGTTAAAATGAATATTAAAGATAAAAATGCTGTTGATATTAAAACAACTAAATCCGAATTGAATTTGGAGAAAATAAAAAGAGAGCAGGATTTACAATATGGAAGTTTTATTAAAACTTCGACACTTGAGAATGGCAAAGTGACAAAGGATCCAAATTATATGGAGGAAAAATTTGAGAATAGTGAAAAAATATCACAGCAGTTTATGCTTAATGATGAAGATTTATTCAAGGCATGCGGCGGTAGAACTGCTCACAAAGGCGCCAGGCATGGATTAACATTGAATGGAAAATTGGCGAGGATAGAGAGACAAGAGCAAGAGCTTATGAGGATAATGGAAGCGCAAAATAATTCTGGGGATTGGGTTCAAGTTGAGAGTAAGCGTAAAAAGAAGAAGAAAAATTCTGAAAAAATGGATGTAGAAAATGAATCTCACACAGATACAAACAATTTGAAAGTTGAAGTACAGTCTTCTCCAATTAAAAATGATGCAATTAGTTTAGATTATGAGAATGTACGAGTTCAATCGCGAATTACCAAAAGAAAAGCTAAACGTCGATTACAAAATTTAACTCATCAATTAACAACTTCTCTTGTATTGTCTGAAGATTCGGTCCCGAATGAACAGAAGAAATCGGCACATGAGTTGGAGGAAAATAATGCAGAATCATCTGGGAAAAGTGGGAAGAAACGAAAGCATAAAAAAAAATATTGTGATAAAGTAAATGATGATGAAATTAAGAATGAAGACGTTGATTGTATAATTGAGCCAGCGATGAAGAAATATAAAAGCGATGTTATATTAGATGCTTCTGTATTGAATTCTAAAATAGAAAAACGTAAGAAAAATAAAAGAAATAAAAAAGAACGAGAGAAAATTGAAATATTAACAACTGATATGACAACACTTGATTTAGGCAGAATAAGAAAAGGACATAAATGAATTTAGACAAGGAAAAATCGCGAAAATAAATGTAATTTATCAATTATTTTGTATAAAAAAAAAGTTATATTACTTTTTATTCGTACAAAGTTTATTGTACATATTTTTATCAATAAATGCTCTATAAATATGGATTATTGAGCGTATATTCTTCAATCATATTTTCAGTATTTATTTCAACTAAATGACGCAAAGTTTTCTTTGTTCATTCAAATATGGAAGCAGCATTAAAATTCATGGATGGCCTTTGGATGGAAGCAAAACTACAAATTTTTCTTACAAATATACACACACACACACGCATTCAAATTTAATAGTTTTCAGAATGAAAAATTAATCTGATTCATATTTTATACAATTGCAACACTCATTCAACAATATAATGATACATTCCTCTATTATAATTCAATAAATTTAAAAGAGAAACAATATTAAAAACAATAAAATTGAATTTCTACTTACAATTATTATAAAAGTTCTTTAATTATTCTATAAAATTTTACTAATTATTAGATCACACATATAAATAAATTAATAGTCTGGAAGTTAAAAATTGATACATAAAATAACTGCCTAATTATCAATTTAAAAAATAACATTAAAATAACATTTTCCAGTTAACAAAATTTCTAATTAATATATTGATGAATCAACATAACCTACATGCGATAGCTAGATCCTAATTGACAATAGTTTCCTGCATTATTCAACTGAATGGTGATATGTAAAAAAAAAAATATTTAGCTCTGAATTAATGTCATATTCATGATCATTATTATATACACAGCCCATTCTCCTAAAAATTTATTTACAACTATATATATATGTATATATAGATACCACAGAAAATAATTATGATTGTATAAGATAATTATTTTTTTGTCTTTCATGTGCACCTACTATTCGAACGCTTCTTTACTAAATAATAACCCACATTTCTTCCACGCCTATTCAATTTCACAGCTTTTTTATCAGTACTCGCAGTGGTGCACGTGACATTTGTTTCTTTCAATTTATTCCAAATTGAATACATCACGGAGGAATTGACTTTATGAGCAGTAATAGCACTTTTAAGTACACAATAATCCAATTTACGTGGTACATAACTAAAACCTGGATGATTAATCGGTCGTAATTTAGCATTTCTAGCGCATAAACCCGTAATATATACATCTTCCAAATGTAATAATGGCGTTTCCAATGCCGCATGATATAATTTCGATGCAACATCTAAACTCATAACGTAACCAGTCCCCGAAAGATAATTCGGATATATCTTCTCAGAGAACATGTACTTTGGAGTGTACCTATTATGCAATAAATAAAAATATTATTGAAATAATATCTTTATATTCTAATCAATTATGGTAATATAAAAAAAAATATTAGTTATCACACAGTTATGAAATTTAATTTACCATTTATTTTTAGGATCCGATATTGGTCGAGCATTACATATAAGTGAACCAATTAACGATCCCTTAATGTGTGGCCTCAATTTTAATGCTTTTACAAGCCCCTCAACATTTATATACATATCGTCATCAGTTTTCATTAAATAAGTCGCATGAGGGCAATTTGTCGTGACCCATTTCAGCATCATAACTGATTTAAGAGTCAAATTATTGTAGGTGTCGTGGAATTTTTCTTGTATAATATCTCCATATTCATAATTCTCTTCCATTATTGAAGCCTGAAAAAAAAAATAAATGAATTAATAAACATGTAATGTGATTATAAACAAAAGTTCAATATTGATTTTATAAATTTAATCATTATTTATTAGAATTACTCACATTGAGAGTATCATTATCACTTTGGCCTAACAAAAAAGCTACTTTAATATTTGTTTCCGCGTCATAATGTAAATTTTCTTCACTAGCCCATGTGTTTCTTATCGCTGATCTCGCTCTTTCATTAGCAACAGCAGAACAAACAATGATAAGAAGATATGGCAATGGTGTACACAATTCATTGGGGCTCAATATTGATGTATTGTTCTCCGGATGAATATACAAATGAAGGTTCCGTGAAGTATTGAATGTCCATCCAGGCAATTGTGCTAAATGTTTTTTATTTTTTCAAATAAAACAAATCCAAGTTATCATTCAATATTATTAAAATATACAATTTACCGCATTCAATTATCAATATTACAGTGTTTGTATTTAATACAAGAAAAATACAACATTTATTTTTGATGCATGCAAATTTTCAAATCAGTTGTTCAGCAGTTGCTACATACGTTTTTTTTTATTTCTTATCATCATTTTCATCGTAAACTCGATTAACATATGGCAACATGTGTATTTTATCATCTACCATAATTGCTAATAGAGTTAAAATAAATGTATCCAGTAGTATGAGATTGCATAAAGCATTTTCAAAATGGATATCAGAATATAAAAAAAAATAATAGATTCGGATTAAATAAATTACACATATAAACATATATCAGTTCTCCACCACCACATGTATAAAATATAAACACCAATCGATTAAAACTATAAAAAGAAATAAATAAATAATGAAATAAAATGTTTTACAAAATTTTCCTATAGAATTTCATTAATTATCAGATCACATAAATCAATAAATTAATATTCTAGAAGACACAAACTGATAAATAAATAAATAAATACAATAAATAAAAAGAAATAAAAATATACTTTATCAAACGCGTATAGCAACAATTTCAACCTTTCCATCAGTCATGTCCTCCCTCTCATACCACAATAAAACCCATGAAAAAATATAAAAAATATTGTTAATATCTCAATAAATTTATCTGATATTAGTCATGATAAATAACTGTGGATTCTTTCACCAATATATTGGCATAATCTGATGCATACCTACGGATGCTAGGAAGTGTGAATCCCCTGACGATCCGGCAGGGGATGATGTCTCACCTATTCCAAATGCTGGGCCCTGTGCTGAATGATAAGCAGGAACATAAAGAAGACCCAATGCTGCCAAAACAATACAGCCTAATCCCAATCTTCGAATAAATGAAGTTCGTCCTCGATTGTTGCTATTACTAGTATTATTCCCATTATTTATACTGGTGGCTGATGGCAATTCCATAGGTAATAAACGTATCCTCTCCATCTAATCATGAACAAATATAAATCTCAATGAAATTTTAATCATCATATTCACATATAACTCCAGCTTTTAACTACAGATAATTACCATAAAACTATTAATATCAAATTGAAATATAATTTATAATTATTATAATATATTTTACCTTTTATGCGTGAAATTAATATCACGCTTGATTGACAATGGCACCCCATTTACTTGAAATATTAATCGAGACATACATACGCGTAACAAAGATTATTGATATTATCAACACAGCACTTTGTTAATTAGATATACATATGTTTATTGTGATATGTAACGTTGTAAAATGGAATAATGAATAGTAAAAAAAAAAATAACGCATTGTCCTGTGTCTGGAAGTTTGAGAGATATTAAACCAGCATTCTGTCTTCTCCTAGGCGTTACAACGTTTCAACTGTTTCAAGCAGCATAAAATTACTCACATAAATACACATATATATGTGTATGTATACATATATATTTATATGCATAGCCTCGGCTGGTTGTTTCCTTTCTTTTTTAGTTGGATTGCCAGTGTGAGAGCACCAGTCCAGAAAGAGCAGATGCAAAATTTAGATGTATATATGTATACGCGATTGTATGCGTATATTTATACACTGCACATATACACAGATATATACATGGAGGAATATGGTATATGTATGATGTATGTGTAATCCTATAACCTTTTATTAATAAATATACCTTTCATTGCCGCATGACAGCCGTAACGTAGAAGTTGAGATAAGCTATTTATTGCAAAAGTTTATCACTCGAGTTTGTAATACTTTTGCAATTTATGTCATTAAAAGCAATTATAATGCATTGGTAAATTTGTATCGTATACGCTTGAATTTAAATGACTCGCGCGCATTTGAGATATGTATATTTCATGCTGCATGACGTATATTTTTTAGTGTATATTATGTTGGATGTGTGTATAATGTATGTAGAGAAAAAATATCTAATCCAGTGGTGATGTGCTAGAAGTCAGTTTTGGCGCATGCGCACTAGAAATCATGTAATGGTGGTGGTGGTTTGTGGTAATTTATATTTTTAATAGTAAAACTAATATAAGAATTTTATTTCAATGTTAATTTTATAAATTATTTCATTATAAAGGCTAATGTTTTTATTATATGCAAATTAAAGAGAAAAATTGGAGTATGATATATATGGGGGTATGTGTATAGTACTGTGAGATTTTCAGTGCGCATGCGCCAAAACTGGTATTCAGTCCGTCATAGAATCTAACCTGTACACAATGATGATAAGATAAGGGAAAAATTTACATACTAAATAATCTGTGAAGTGAAGTAGTACATGGTTTATCACTTTGTTTTATTGGACAACAATAGTTTATTTAGAACAAAGGGAAAAAAAATGATTAAAGCTATTTTGGTATTTAATAATCATGGAAAGCCAAGACTGTCAAAGTTTTATCACTACTTTGTAAGTCAATCTGTTTGATAAATATAACCTCATAAATTATTGTGATTTAGTTTATTTTTCAAATATTTTTTATGGATAAACGAAAATTAATTGTGGTTTGTTTTTTTATTTAATTTCTTGTTGTTTCAGAATGAAGATATGCAACAGCAAATTATAAAAGAGACGTTTCAATTAGTTTCCAAAAGAGATGATAATGTTTGTAATTTTTTGGAAGGCGGTAGTTTAATTGGTGGATCTGATTATAAATTAATTTATCGACACTATGCAACATTATATTTTGTATTTTGTGTTGATAGTTCAGAATCAGAATTGGGTATTTTAGATTTGATTCAAGTATTTGTTGAAACATTGGATAAATGTTTCGAAAATGTATGTGAATTGGATCTAATTTTCCACGTTGACAGAGTTCATTATATACTTAATGAATTAGTGATGGGTGGAATGGTATTGGAAACTAATATGACAGAAATTCTTACGAGAATTGAGGACCAAAATAAATTAGAGAAACAAGAGGTAAGTTTGTGTAAAATAAATTTTTGAAATATTCCTTATTTTTGTGCATTCGTTAGCTTTATTATTTACCGCTATTTGAACCAATTTGTGTTTACATAATTTCGAATTTTCCCAGTGGACTGACTTTCTACATAGTCCAAATTATTCAATAATGCTTTTTAGGGAATTTACAGATCGGGACGATGTTATTCGCCTCGATCAATCGTACTCTTGGGTCCCCCGCCTTAATTGTATCAGCAAGACTGAAAAAAAATGCAAAAGAAAGAAAGAAAGAAAGAAAAACAAATTAATTCCTTTTTGTACTAAAAATTTTTAATTTTGCTATAATCCAAAAATAATCAATTTATTGTTGTGTAGTTGCTAATTTATGAAAATATTCCCAAGCATTCCTCTATCCCTATATTTATTTTCGTTTCCAATTTTTAATACACAATTGTGCCTTTATAATAATGTAATTTATGAGATTAGCATTGAAATAAAATTCTTTTATTATTTTTATTATCAAAAGTATGAATTATCACAAACCAGTTTCCAATTTTGTCCTATTTTTTTTTTATTCATATCATGTGCAGGCGGGAATAACAGCAGCACCAGCACGAGCAGTATCAGCGGTAAAGAATATGAATATTCCACAGCAGATAAAGGACATGAAATTACCGGATTTACCGCAGGCTATCAAAGACTTGAAATTCTGACCAGCCGTTTCGTCGCTGAGTCCAAGCTGACTGGATTCCGCTAATGTGCCGCACGCAATTAATGATTCAACGACGATGCAACTTTATACACCTATTGAGGGTACTGAGAATGCCCCAATTTTACCGAATATCCAGACATTAGTCACAAATGTTAAATCCTCACATTATCAGAGTTGAATGGAGGCAAGAGAAAAAAAAAAGTAAAAAAGGACGAACGAAAGTAAGTTGATTGATGAATAAGAAATGTCGAAATTGACATCTTATTTTTCTTTTTGTACATGAAAAATATAACGTTAAATTTTTGGGTATTATTGGCCAAATTTCAATTATAATGCTATATGTACCTTTTATACTTTCACGAAATACTCTGTAAAAATATGATATAAACCTCCGTTTAATGGTTATAAAGTACTAGATATGAGATATTGTTATAGCATTCAAATATTATATACAAATTAAAGAGAAAAAAAAAGAATATCATTTAATGTATATTTAATACTTTTGCTGTCCTACAATTATTTAAGTATAGTTATATAAAAACAAAAATATAAATAAATCTTATTTCCTACTATTGTGCAGTTCATTTCTCAATGAAGTCCAAATATAACCACTGCCACTTTCTGTTAATGGCGGTGGATATGGTGTATTTTTTAATCGATAATAATCCGATGGAGCGTGCATTACAAATTCCATACACTCTAATTTCCGTGGTAAATCTTCTTCAGGGCCAATTATATATGTCTCAGGGCTAAAACCTTCCTCAGGTGGAGGACTGAAAAATAAATAATACATCCTCATCACTTTAGAACAACAAACAGAAATAGAATGATAATTTTTTTTCATATCTTTTCTGTTATTAAATACCTCGAAGTGGTTGGCAATAGCCAAGTAATTGCTGCACTTTTTTCGCAATATTGATCAGTTAGAAGTCCTCTAATTTGTGCATAATAAATTCCACCTTCGACATCTTGCATAGATACAACATCGCCTATTTGAAAATATGTTCCTTTGTAAAATACAAAATTGCTGGTGACTGGTGTAGCAACTGCTGATGGAGCTTTTATAGGTGTCTGAAAAAATTTGATATTTATTATTTATAAAGCAGAATAAAACATTTTTTATACAATCTCTATCAATGATGTTTTTATATATACTTTTAGCTACCTGTTTTTTGAAAATATGTCGACGTCCTTTGCCTTTAGGCACAACTTTAAGTGAAATATTGGACTTTGTAGGCTTACAATATCGCGTTATTCTAGTGCTTTTACGCGCTGGTTTGCTGACATTATTTTTGTCATCCTCCTCATTTTTTTCCGATGAATTATTCGCATTTCTTTCATCCTCCAAGCAATTATTACACAAACTACCTACATCAGTTGCATGCCACAATGGACTTTCCAGTGTACCACATTTTGTACACTCTGGTTTAACACCCAACGGCATATTTTTTTCCTAACCTCTATTCTCATACGTATCTTAATTCAAATAAATTATATAAATTCATAACAAAAATTGTTATAAACATCAATTAATATATAAAATAATATAAACTTTCACAGAAACACATGTCTCTGCCTTTTTTTTAAAAATATATACATTACATGTAGATTACATACATATACATATATCATCAACCGCCATATTGTCTAATGGCGCCCAAGTTTCCCGCGTGAAAATTTAAATTCTTTCACGCTGAATTCTTGAAATACGGTTTATTGATTAACAATTTTTTCTAATAAGTTTTCTATAATACAGCTCCTTTAGCTACTGTGGACGATATCATCATTTCTATCATTACTATATCTACAATTGCAATGACTCGTGTAAAGGGGTTATGTTGTTCATTATCTTCATTATATATTTGCAAACATTTTCACATCATCTGCATTGTTTTTGTCAAAAGTAGATGATATATCAATTCTGAATACTCAATGTCAAATGTTGGATACCAAGTACGATATCATATATCCTGTAAATATATTAATAAACCTCTAATTTAAATTGTCGACCTTCAGTAAGTTATACATACCTATATTTAATATGTAATAATTAATTAATTTACACATCTTAATGAATATGTATTGGTAAATACATGTATAATATTTCTCTATATATTTATATTATGTATTGATTTACAGCATATTCTATATATATCATCCATCATGTAGTGGAATGTATGTACTTTTAATGTACAGTGGTATTCAGACATGCGTTGAAAGTTTGATTTTAGTTGTGGCAAAATTCGCTGTTTTATGATTAGTCTGAGTTGGATTGTTTGCCACAATGTTTGTTGAAGACATGAGTTAAAGCAAAAAAATTTTTGGACAATTGTCTCTTTATGTATATACATATTTACACATATGTATATTGCATAAAATGAAATGAAATAAAATAAGAAGAGACAAAATTAAAATTGTAATTTATATCAAGGTATACATATTTTTATTTCATTTATATTGATAGTTAATAATTAATAAAACATAACATACACACGTGGAATATGTGTATTATTTATGAATATATATTTGTTTGATTATTTTAATTTATTGTTTAATCATTTTTTATATAGTTTTAAATTAATATTAGGTAAATGATTGAAAAAAAAATTTTTTTTATTTTTTGTATTGATGATAAAATTGATTTTATAGTTTATGAATAGTTATTATTTCTGTTGAATAATTTATTTGCAATTATATATGACCGATATTTCACACTGTTAAGGAATAGACACGTCATTTTAAAGTTCACTCATATTTATTATTTATCATTTGTACTTATATTTATATACCCACGTAATGTGGCATTTTTAACTCGTTATTTTGCAATATCATCACTGTCACATTAGGAATTTACAAATATTGAAGGAATATGAAATTGATGAAACAAACTTTTATAAAATTATAATCGATAAAATGTCACTGAAAACAAAGATAAATATTCATTAGTTAACATAATTATTTATTGAAAATTTTATGCTTTATGATGAATAGAACTTTTATTGATTCTTCAATTAATTGTTGAGTGTTTGTATTGTTTATGTGATAACTTAGTAAAATAAATCCTCATTCTGTCGCAATTTGGATTGTTAAATTTATTATTGAGAAAAATATATAAAGGACAAAAAAAAATATTATGTGTTCCATTGATTTTTGTCGTCATCGGGACATGTTTAAATAATAAAATAATGTATGTATACATAGATAGTGCGATTATGATAGAAGCAAATAATGAGAGCCATTTAACAAATATACACAGTACAGAGAATAAATAAATAAAATCCAATAATATCAACATTATTATCGCGATAATTATGCTCATTGTTTGCAAAATATTTTATTATTATAATTTCTTATAACACATGATTATTTTATTGTTGTTTTCAGACCAGTCAAGAATTACAGATAGCTGAGAAATATTGTGTTTAAATAATATAATATAAAATTGTAATGGGTCCAGTGATGGATGATGTACACGAACTGCAAACACTCTCAATATATAAAAGTGACATAAATAGCGTGGATTTCGCTGGCGATTGTGTTCTTGTGACTGGTTCAGGGTATAATATATTTATAAAAATAAAAATATTGATAGAATTGTATTTATCGTTGAAAAAATTTGATTAATCAATTTATTTTTACTTGCTCAATAGGGACAAACGCGTACGAATTTGGAAATGGCGTCAGGGTGCGGGTTATGAAGAAGCATCATTTTCTCCATTGATGGGACATAAATATGGAGTAACATGTGTCAAAGTCAGTCCACAATCTACTATGTTAGCAAGTGCAAGCATTGATGGGACAACACAACTTTGGAATTTACGAGTAAAATATTTAAACGATTCATTGTATTTAATTTCGTCATCAGTTTTAGGTGAATTAATTAATTCAATAATTTATTTTTTCACATCTAGACAGGTTCCAAGATCCATACGATGGTACAAGTTGGTGGTGAATCAGTTCGCATTTGTAAATTTTCTCCAGACTCAACTAATCTCGTGACAGCGGGTGACAATGGACGAGTTTGCTTATGGGATCTCATTCGAAGAACTCTGATAAGGTCAAGCATAAGTCTATTGAACAGCGTGTAATTTTGTTGAAGATAAAAAAAAATAATAATGGGTATCACTGGTTTGAAATATTTTTTGTTTTTAGATGCTTTCAACAGCATGAAGGAGCTGTTCAGGGTGTTTGTTTTTCACCAGACTCTGATTGGCTGTTGACTTCGTGCACTTTTGGCGTGTTAAAACTCTTTCTCGTTCCAGAAATCATTGATTCATGCTCACCAAGTTCGGATGATCCGGTAAATGCTTATGCTAGCGTAGATGATGCACACGATCTTGGAGTTGTTTGCTGTGAATTTTCTGTTCAACAAATAATTAACAGTAGGATTTTATTAAATTGATATCAAATAATTTCGTAGATTTATTTAATGGATAAATATAAGAATATTTATTTTGATATTGATATAATTAAAATAGATGATGAACCAGTGAGAAAAAAATATCAAATTGTTACGTGTGGTAATGATCACAATGTTAAGCTTTGGGATATTACCATAATCGAAGGTAAAATGCAAAATCATTCTACAACAGCGTTAATAACACTTGCTAAAGTATTGGAGAAACACAGCAGTGCATTGATGTGTGTTAAATTCAATTTCAATGGCGCTTATATTGTCAGCAGTGGACTTGATAAATCTGCAGTCATCTGGGAAACGGTAAATGACGATAATTAATTTAATGAAAAATAGTAAAAATAAATAAATGGATATAATCTTGAAATTTTTCTGATTATTTAATTTAGGCTACGGGACGAGTTATGTCGGTTTTGAGAAGCCATAAACGTTATGTTGCCTGTTGTGCATTTTCTAGAGACGGTAACCTTATTGCAACAGGCTCGAACGATCGTAGTGTAATTGTTTGGGATCTCACTGGAAATAATCTTACGATTGATTCAAAATTGGGACGACATAGTGATCAAACATCATCGATTGATGAGAAAAATCGAGATAATATTGATGAAGTGAAAGAGCGTAAAGTTGTAAATTATGTTGAAAATTCCGGACAAGATGTTAAGCTTCTTTTTACATTGGATGATCATGGTGGTGCTGTTAATAGCGTTGCATTTCGGGGAAATGATATGTTAGCATCAGCATCAGGGTGAGTATGTATTGGGAGTATTCAGATAAATATTATTTAATGTAAAAACTATTATTAAATAATTTTATTAATTTTTTTGTGTATTAATTAGGGATAAACTCGTGCGAATATGGTCAGCTCATAATGGTGAAGCGGATAATAATGATGATACGGACTTGGAAATAAAATTTATTGAGAAAAATTTTAGTCCAATTGAAGGGCACAAATATAGCGTTAATTATGTGGAGTTTAGTCCATGTGGAACTATGTTGGCTTCTTGTTCATTAGATGGAACAACGATGATTTGGAATACGGAGGTATACATTTTTTCAAAATAATTTTTGGACTTTTAGAAATAAAATTAAATTGAAAAATATTAATTATAATATTAATTATAGACTGGAGATCAAGCTCGCACTTCGTTTGTTAATTCAGGATCAGGTATTCGTGTGTGCCGATGGTCACCCGATGGTACAAAGCTTGCAACTGCTGGAGACGATGAAAAAACAACAATTTGGGATGCCAATACGCTAGAAGAATTGCAGTAATGTTTGATTTAATAAATTAATATTACGATTGAAGAAGTTGAATTATTAATCGGAATTATTTTTTGTCATATATATTTGTAATATTAGACACGTTTGTAGAATTTTCGAAGGCCATGCAGATGCAGTAATATCACTTGCATTCACTCCGGATTCGCTTTATATAGTAACAGCGTGCAGCGAAGGAAGTTGGAGATTTTTTGATATTTCTGGAAATGTAACAAATGCACTCGCTGTTTGTGATGCTCATGATCTTGGAGTACAAGGCTGTGATTTTAGTCCGGCAACATCAATGTTTCCAATGACTGGTGGTAGTAGAATACTTTCACACAATGATGATACTGCAAAATATTATATTTTAGCAACATGTGGAAATGATTCGTTAGTTAAACTGTGGCGTATTGATGTTTCGCTGTATAAAAAAAATGATAATAATGATGATGATGATGATGACGATGACAATAATCGAGATTTAGACGAAAGATCAAATTTCAATCCTGTAACATTTAGAGAAAAACGAACTCTCACTGGTCATGGTGGTAATGTTATGGATGTTAAATTTGCACCAAAACATGGTGAAATTCTTGGTACTGTTGCAACGGATCGTACAGCACGAATTTGGAGTGCAGTGAGTGTTATAATGATTTACTGAACAACCATTAATTAAAAAGTTTATAAAATTCAATTAATACTTTGGTCATTTAGAATTCTGGAGTTTGTCTTCATGTGTTAGAACATCATGATAGCCTTGTCACTTCGTGTGCCTTTGCCAGTGATACATCGCTTTTTGCTACAGGTTTATAGCATTATTAATTATGAATATAAACTTCAAGTGTTGAATTTATTAATTATTTTGGTAAATAAATTAAATGTTTTTTTCTTTTATTTTTTTTTTCAGGTGCACTTGATAAAACTATTGTAATTTGGCAACTTCCCCAAGAACTAATATCACAAAGTATTTTAATTGATCGACTACGAAATAATACGAAGAAAGTTATGGATTGGAAAACCGAGGACGTTATTAAATGGTTAATTGAATTTAATTTGGGAGCATTGGAAAGTCGTGCTGTTGCTTTACGATTGAGTGGGAGAACTTTACTTACAGCACCTGAGGAATTACTTATTTCACGACTTCATGTTGGAGAAGATGTAAAGTATTTTGTGTATATATTATTATTTTATTTATTTTTGAAAAATAAAATGCATTAAT
>JAQQBR010001833.1:7482092-7501128 GCA_030347285.1 Microctonus hyperodae
TATTATTTTATTTATTTTTGAAAAATAAAATGCATTAATTTTTTTCTTTGTTATTAAAGTTGTTGGAAGAGTTTTCGAAACAATTGTATTGGTTGAAGCAGGAGGATACAAATCGATTTGATAATATTGATGATATTGAAATCCCTGATGATTTTCTTTGCCCAATTACTCATGAGATTATGCGTGAACCTGTCATTTGTTCTGGTAAAATATATTTTCATTTTTAATTATTCATATTGTATTAAGACAATTTTGGATGTTGATAATAATTTCTATTACTAGATGGATTTATTTATGAAAAAGCGGCAATAAACGAGTGGTTTTTGTGTGGAAAATACACGAGTCCAATGACAAATGAATCTTTAAACGATACGTCAATTACACCAGCAATAGCACTGAGAAATGCCATTTGTGCCCTTATTTATGGAGAACGTTCAAGCGTATGAATTTAAATGAAAAACAAAAATAAAACTTATACTCCATATTTTACGCTCGTATCGAGCCGCTCGGTGCCTTTTTAAATCCAATATTATATTTATTTTTCTTAAATTAATCGATATGATAATCTATAACAATATAAATTGGACCATCAGCTATTTTTATCAAATAATTTTATTCACATTATTGTAATTATTCAAATTTTACTAATTATACAAAAAACCTATTTTGTGATTTCTACACTAAAATAAATTAACTAAATTTCAAATTTTCATCCCCATTGTTCATACATAAAAGTATAAATTAAATTAAATTAAGTCAAAAATATATATATTAGATCAATCGGAAAGTAATATCGTTTCTGCGCATATTGTTATTTATTTTACTCAAAATGAAAACTTGTAAAAATTTTATCTTTTCAAATTTGACGACATAACCTTTAGATTGGTTTAATATATCTATAGTATATCTGTATATGTATTTATGCGCGCGCAAAACGCCGCCATTTTTTTCTAAGATGGCGCCACAAGTTGCCACAAAAATTTTTTTTTTACCATATACATATTATTTTTTCATGCAAATACACACAGACACAACTCATCTAAACACCGCCCATTGAACATATACCTATCATAGAAACATTATTTGTTCATTATTTGTTTTTTTTTTCATCACCATACGCACACAGTTACCGGAAACAAATCGGAACAACGACTCCACAACCATCATCGTCATCATCTAAACTTTTGTGAGTCATCTAAACAATGGTACGTACATATTAAATTCATCATATCAATAAACATAAATGATTACCTTAATAATAATTGTTGAAAAAATTTAAACAAACGTTTTTTTATTCAAATTAACAGGCGTCATACTCTGAGGATCAGCTGGCGGGTAAGTGAGCGTTTATCCAGAGCCAACACCACATGATCAATGAATGATAGGCAGGCGATACGTTCGTTTTTCTTCTTTCGATACTTTAATTGAGGTCAAGAGTGTCCTTGCCTTTTTAGACACCATTGGCCTGTCCTTTTCATGATTCATTTATTTGCCGTTTACCTTTTATAGAACTGTATTTTTTTTTTACAATATTTTGCAATGTACATCTACAACAACCCGGGCGACCCCCAGATTACTTGTATCATATTTTTTTTTTTATTCTCCAAGGATTTTAGCTTCTGCTCACATGGATCTTTCAGTTGATCTTTTAGTTCATCTTGTAATTGCACTGGTTACTTTTCTATATCTCTTTCGTGTATAACGTTAATTTAATTTATTTTATTTATCATCATATATTTGTGCTTGAAAATGTACGGATTTAGTTATCAGGAATTAACACACAGAATGCTCTCATCAATTGACGGTAGTGATTCATTTTATTTTCATCAAATCTATAATCACGGAAAAAGAAAAGAATTTTGTCATTAAATGTTAATTATTTTTTTTGTGCTATGAGTAATTAAATAATTAATTGTGTGTATGATATTTTTAATTATATCTAGAGTTTCAAGAGGCGTTCCAACTTTTCGACAGTCGTGGCGATGGAAAAATTCACGTATCACAAATTGGTGATGCTTTACGTGCATTAGGACAAAATCCAACGGAATCTGATGTGAAAAAATTTACACATCAGCATAAACCTGATGAGCGTATAAGTTTTGAAGTTTTTCTGCCGATTTATCAAGCGATAAGTAAAGCACGTACGTCAGATACTGCTGATGATTTCATCGAGGGCTTGCGACATTTTGACAAAGATGGCAATGGTATCATTTCTTCAGCTGAATTAAGACACCTTTTAACAACGCTCGGTAAGCACTTACTCATGAAAAATAAAATTATATATTATTATATTGAATTACACAATATTGTTTTATGTTATTTAATTTTTTAGGTGAAAAATTAAGTGATGAAGAGGTAGAAACATTGTTGGCTGGCCATGAGGATTCACAGGGAAATATAAATTATGAGGATTTTGTTCGTCAAGTAATGTGCGGTTAAAATTTAGCTGTTTAATATTATAACAGTATATACTAAACAATATTGCAATTATTCCTGAATGAATTATTAAGTTTTTATTCATTTTTCCTTTATTTTTTAAAGTTTAATCATTGAATATATCATGATCTACTGTAGACTCAAATGTTTCTTACATATTTAAAAGCGTAAATTTCATTTTAATCATAAAAAAAATTGATAATAATTGAAACTAAAATGTGGGCATGATAAATGATAAAATGGAGATATTATTAGGTGTAAATTAGTTATAAAATTTAAACGCGTTGTGCCTTGATCCAATCAAGAATATTGCATTTATTGTCATGGGTAACGTACGCGAAAATAAATATTGTCAAATATATTATATTTAATATCAAATTACACAAAAAATAACAAATTCACAAATGACAAAATAAACAGTTATATATCTGTGTAATTATTTTCAATTTTACATTAAAACAAAACGAGAAATTTCGTTAATTAATTCAACTTTTTTCGAATAAATATATTTTGTATTATACATACAATATATAAAATGATATATGTACATATCTGTATATTATTATTATTATCATGTGCAAGACAGCATACGCAAACGCACAAATGTATGCGCATGCGCTTTTTAATGAAAAGATGACGTCAGATGATAGGAAAATCGACATAGACTACAAAGTTAAATATTTGGCGAATCATCGACAATATACATACATATATAGATACATATGTGCGTGTATATATACATATAGTAAGCATTGTTAGGTTATTGCGCACTTTTCTCCCCACTCTTTCTATTTTTAAACCACGTCGTCGGCGACATCACCCCCACTACAAAATATAATCTACCGTTGCCTCCCCACCACTTTTTATCGCATATATATATATATTTTGTATATGGTGGATTTGGAGATATAAGTCTATACTCTATGAAATATATTCACTGCTGGTTCGTAGAGAACAACCAACGGTAGCCATATCGCTAACGCGTGAAAGTACAAAGTCTTTATTTTTTTTTTCTTAAAAAAAAACACCCCATATATCAATTGGATTTATTCGCTATTGAGCGAATATAATTTCAACGTATAAAACGTTATTTAAAAGGCCTTCAAGATTTTACGAAGGAAGAAGTATGAGTATTAGTTCTTATTTTTCGTTAAGTAATTGGAAAAGTAGTAACGACGAAATAATGCCGAGTTTAATTTCAAGTAATTGGTATGTATATAATTTATTATACTTGTAATGTATTTGTTTATATGTTAATTATTAATTATATAAATATTAGGGATAATACACACATTATCCGCCATTTTTTCATTCTCATCGTTTCGTTACAATGCCGCCATTTTAAAATTTTTGTCGCGTATCACATGATATCACACCTTTGATAATATGCCAGCAATTGTTATGTTTAAACAAATTCACATGTTAAACAATATTTAATTGTTATGTATAATATCTACTACTGTTCTTAAAATGAAAATTGTAATTATTTAATTTTTATTATTTTTTACAATTTTTTTAATGGTAATATTTGAAATTTTTATATTTTCATTTCATCGAAAATTATTTAATTCCCATATGTTTTAAACAAATTATCATGAATTATACTTTTATTATATTTATAAAAAATAAAACACGATTCGTTGTATTATTCTTAGTTCAAGAATTTTAATTTTAAATATTTTATTTATGATACGATAATATATACGATGAATAAATAATTATTTTTTGTAAATCCAATATCGAACGTGACGATTGTCACGCAAACTTTTGTTAGCTCCAAGCACATTCCTGTACATTTCATGACTAATATATGTATATAAATGTATACATATATACATACATACATACGCTCACAATAAATATGTCGCAATGCGCTTAATGAGCATAACTAAACACATTATATGTACATATATTCAACTCAATAAATGTAATTTTTGGCAGAATAGATGTTTCTAGATAGTTTTTACTTTTGCCATTATTATTCTCATATACTTCATTAATTTATTGCTGTATTCAAGATCTAATTATATTTAAATATCTGTGTAAACATCAATTATATACAGATTGAATTGAATTTATATTTGTTTGTTTATTTATTTATGGATAATTGCGTGTAAATTAAATTCAAGTCAGTAGCAAACACATTTGGACTTTTTCCAATTTAATAAAATCATCAAATAATTATCCAATTTTATTATCACAAAAATATTTTTAAAAATCACATAACTGTTTACGATGATATTAAAATGTTGCGTAGAAAAAAAATATGATTATTATCTTATCAATGAGAGAATCCAAGAACCAAATGGATAAGAACTGTGTATTAACTGTAAAAGTCTTATCAATTTTTTTTTTCAAGATCATATCGTGTCTTTTTTAGATTTTATTTATTAATATTACGCATTTAGTAATGTGTCTGCTGATACAATTAAACGTAAAAACATTGAAAACATTTTTTTTATTGCACCATTATTTATAAATAACAAATGATGATATACCTCAATTTGATATTAATAAATACACAATCCAGCATGACCAAACATTTATATTATATTATATTTTTCTACATGTTATCTTACATCGAAATATTTTTATATCAGTTTATCACATATTTCTGTACGATAAATAAAAAGACTAGAATGAACAGACTCAATTTATGAATTAATATACAACAATTTTTACACGCGGATATTTATGTTAATAAAAAAAATAAAAATGTCTATTGACTATCGATAACCTTTGACATGAATTCTTCTCAACACTTCGTACGATAACATTTGAACTGATTAATTGAATATGACATATAAATTGTGTTTATAATTAAAGAAAAAACATTATTAATCATCATCATTAGAATTATTATTTGTTTATATTAATTAAATTGATTTTAATTTGCTACAGTGAGCCATCAATTAAAAGTATTGAGGATAGTTTTGAAGAAAACAATGGCCAGCAACAATACTTTTCCATAACGCTGGGTGTGGGGCCTCTGTGGTGGTCCTGATGCGCCCCATGCCGCATTGTCTGTATCCGCAGTCAACACAGAGAGCCGCGGTGTGGGGATTAAGCAGAGTCAGCTCTCTGTGAGCTCACACATTGTATCAGTAAGTTGCAAAATGTATTTTGTTTATTTATTTCAAATTCATAAATAGTTTTGATAATAAAATAAACAAATAATAAATAAATTTATTAAGAAGACGATGTAACATGAGGATTTTTTTATCAAATGTCGTAGTAAAAAATTTATTTGAACTGTGGCGACATATTCAATTTATCATCGTTTACAATCGCATACAATTGACGTCATGATATAAGTAATGATTAATTTTACAGGAGAATGAATTGCTGAAAGTAGTAAAGAAGAATGAATCGCTTCGTCTAGCCTTTACTCTTCACTTGACCGAAACAACTTCCGTCGAGTGGGAGACATTGATATGGCGTGGCACACTCTACATTTGCGTACCAAGCTGTCTTCTTCCTGAAGGTTCAAAGGAGGGATTTGTATCGCTTCTTGAATATGCAGAAGAGACATTGCAATGCAACAACATCGTTGTTTGTCTTCGAAAAGATCGTTCAGACCGAGGTAAATATTTAATTGAATTTATTGAAATATAATTTAAACATTTATATTAATTATCAAAATTGTATTTTTATTTTAGCTATGTTGGTTCGTACCTTCATGTTCTTGGGCTTTAACGTTCTCCCACCGAATCACCCATTAGTACCACCAAATTGTGATTCGGGTAACCTTTATATGCTGTATACTGTGGAGTAATTCACAAACATCTTGTATTTATTTATCATCTCGAATTTAATATGCAATATTAATACTGAAGAAATAATAGTAATGAAAATGACTTGAAGAGTCGTACAATATTAACGCAAAAAATTAATTAATGTTACTTTTTGATTAAGCTGCTCGCGCCTATGCTGCAATTTTCATACTGTTAAACGTATTGTGAAAATTGCTAAGCAGCAAAATTGCTTTTCATTATTGCTCTTTTTTTTTATTTAATGATTGAATATTATTCAATGAAGGGATGTGGATAATTAATACTTGTATCAGGCTATTATCTACGTATGATAATGATAAAATGAATTTCATATTAAATTTGAGAGATAAATCTTTACATATACAGTATGGAGGAAGAAGACAAATGAGGCAAAAAAAAACATACAAAAATAGTCGCGAAATGTAGAGCTGATTAATTATTCTAAGCTTTCCAATTTATTCTTCTCTATGATACAATTTGATCAATTCTAACTTGATTTAAAAAAAAGGCTCGCAGAAAAACAACGGCTTCTCACCCACGTTATCAAAAATAAATGGCTTCGTCGATTTGAAAGCGTTGAATAAATTTTACAACAAATAATAACTAACATCTAATCGATTTCATATCTCTTTAAATTATTAAAGACGTATATGGTTTATACACGCATTCAAAACGTCGAGTTATTTTTAGTATACTTATTAATGTTCAAGTGCTCATTGTTAATTCGTGGCAGGTTGGGATTTTTATCTTGTATTAAGTTTATATTATATAAATAAGCAGCATTATAAGTATTATTATTCACCAATTTATGGCAATGTATTTTCTAATTAAGGATTAATATCTTTATTTGCTTTCACAATTATTAATTTTTAAAATAACTTCACTTACTCTGAAACGATGACGAATATTTTTTTCTATTATTTTTTTCCAATCTAAAATGACAATACGATCGTTAATATATGGAACATCTTTTTTTTTTCTATGTCAATTTTAATTAATTGATTATTGTTGTGAATATTCATATTAATCTCCATGAAATTTCTTATTTTAAATTTGTTTATTCGCCATCGGTATGTAGGTTTTTGTTGGATAGTTATTTTTATTTTATTGTTAGGATATGATTAGTTTTAAATATAACAGATAACTTCCCAATTGATTAACGCTGAAGTAATTGCATTAGTAAGTGTGACTCTTGTGTTGACTCATACAGACATTTAAAATATAAAAGAAAAATAATAAAAAATTTAAAAAAAAAACTATAAAATTTTAAAAAAATAAAAAAAAAATACAACAACACTTATATATAGTAGTAATAATCGATTATTAGTAATAAGTAGAAATTAAGTGAAAAGAAATTGACGGATTATTCTCTGTAAATTGAAGAATTACAAAATAATTATGAATTAATAAGTTGAAGAAAAAAGCATACTTTTTCTCTTTATTAATTTTCATTTTTTCTTTTCAAGTTTGGGATTTTTTTTCTTATTTTTTTCTTAATCGATGCAATTTGAACAATGGCATTTTTTTTTCTTTTTCATTTCCTGCTTGATATTAACCACAAACAAATTCTAGTTCAATCGATAAAGTATTTCCTGCTTATTCAAATGAATAAATATTTGATGTAAATGTCACAAATTATAACATTTATTGTTTAAATTAATCATACGTATAAAAGGTATAATTGCAAAAATAAAATAAGGGAAAAAATAAGAATTTCAAGGGTTTTTTTTTATCATATGCCATTTATTTTAATCGTTATACACAATTCATTTCTTATTTATTTTCTTCATGAAATTTCATTTCAACGCATAGAAACACATATGACGTGTAAAAGGCAGTAATTTATTATAACGCCAGAAATTAATTTATTTCTTGGTAAAAAATTAAAGAAACAAATGAAAACTTTGATCATAATTCCAAAAAGTGGCTGCTGGTTGTAGGTATCAACATCTTATTAGTTTTTTTAAAAATATATACCTACTTTTACACCGCGCCTTTTGGTACTAATCCCAAACTGTCCAACATTCCAGATTCTTTATTATTTACCATCGGTCGCGCTGACATTTTTTTACACTTCACTAAATGTTGCGCTAAAAGATAAAAAATAAATAGAAAAAAAAATACACCAAACAAATAAAAATTCAATCAATTCTTATTGGAAAAGAAAACTTAATAAATAATAAATAATCTTACCCAGTAAATTTCCATCTTTAGTCGCAAAGCCACATGAACATTGCATCTTTTTATCGAGCATTACATTAACAAGAGGTGATGGTACAATTAAACTTGTCATCGGTCTTTCATTATGTATTTGCTGTTGATGTTCTTTGAATGCACGCCAACAGCATGTAACATATCGGCATTGCGTACATTTCTGTTCTCCGGGATAATGATCCTCCTGATCGATATCTTCCTCACACTCTTGGCACCGTAAATTAGTGTTTGGTAATGTATTCATTGTGATGGGACCGTGACTCCACTTTTTCAAATTATCATCTTGCGGCAGTTCAGGCGATGGACTACGTATCATTAATCGTTTAACTTGATGCTGGGACTTTAAAATTAAAATATTTTTATCAATTGTTACATATGGCCGAATATCATTTTCTGTATAAGATTGATGAAGGTCTTGATGTCGTTTCAATGCACTTTTCTGATTAAACCACAAACAACAACGTGGACATTTATTACCGCGACCCTGTTCACGCCGCACAACGTGCCGTTGCATATGAACCAAATAAGCATGAACATTTGATGCACTCGCATGACTATCAACATTGTATTGCATTGTTTTTAAACAATAAGGACATTGTAAATATTCGCCCAAATCATGAACGGTGTAATAATGATCTATAATATCTTTATGACTTGAAGAACGATAATTACATGTGTCACAGCGATACGGTACCTCCGATGGCATATGCACACATGACATATGATTTATTAATAAATGACTGTTACCAAATTTATTTTCACATATACCACATACAACCATGAAACCATCGCTTTTGCCAAATGTACTGTGAGTTTCGTCAACGTGCGTTGTCATTTGATGTTGAGATGAAAATGCAGCGCAACAATATCGACAAACGTATGAATCAGTTTGGCCGGGAACTCGTGGTGGCACATGATTAATCATGTGCTGCATCACTTCAATATTTGAATTCAATAGTTGATTACATAGGAAACATGTGAATTCAACGCATCGTCTATCCTCTTTGAAAATTACTAATGGATCGCCTTCAACTGTACCGTAGTAAAATTCATTTAGTGGCACACGATCATTGCTATAAATTTCACGTGACTTTGACGTATCCTCAGTCATTCTTTTTGCTTCCGGTTCGGGACTTTTTGTTGATGATGCTGCCGCCGTATGTCGCTTTCGTTTTCGTTTGGGACATGGTTTCAAATTCATTGTTGCTTTTGGTTTTACTGTTAATAATGGTGAATCAGAAATTGCCTGCAACGATTGAGCAGATATAGCTTGTTCAGTTGTCTCTTTTATTGATTTTGTTGATGATGTGTTTGTTATAGTTGAAGCACTGTCCGATTGTGGAATATCTGCTGAATATGACCAATCAACAAATGGATTAACTGCAATTCTTGCTAAACGATCGAGTAATGGTTCAGTCGTACGTAATCGTGTTAATTCAGCAATATGAGCAATTATATTTTCGAATGCACGACCACATGTCAATCCAAACATTTCTCGCCATACTAATTCATCAAGAAATTGTTGAATCATTTGTCGATTAAGTAAACTCAGAGTATTTTGAAACATTCTAGGTACAATTTTCCGTAAATATTCCATGATTTGATAATTACTACGAATATTTCTTGCATTTTGATCACAAAATGATGATTGAAATACATTAGTAAAACCCATTTCATGTAGAGTTGATTTATCCACAGTAAAATCTGTTGAAATTTTTGAATCTTTATGCACCCAATCTTTTAAAGGATATAAAATATTATTAAATCGTCGTTTACATGATCGAGTATCGTGAATTGGGTCACAAGCGCGTAATCTTAATTGTCCGGTTTCTATATTTAATATTCCAAGAACTTCAACTTTGACCTGGCGCATATTACCATCTTGTGACGTTGTGCCAAGACTGATAACACCAACTTGTACATTACATCCTTTACCACCTATTAATGTACATTTATCCCATACAGCAGCAGTACAGACACTACGTAAATTAGTATAAAAATTTTTAACATACAAATTTGATACTTTGACCCATGACACAACATTTTGAACATTTGTTTGACATGCCCAATGATAAATTAATTTGAGCAATACCGAGGGCATGTGCGGTGCACCTTGGAATATCGAGCCAGAAAATACCGAGACATAACGATCAGGACAACAATTTGAAATCCAAACGTATCCTCCAGAATATGGAAACGTTCCAGTATCACTATACATTGCCAATTTTAATTTAGGTTTACTTGCAATATTTCCACTACCATGCTGAGTACAATATTGTTCAGATCGTACGAGTCCCTGTTGAATTAACCATTCAGCAAAACGTGTTGCTGAATACATCAATACACTTTTAACTTTCATATCTAAATCAGCGCGTTCTTTTGATGCAACTTGCGGTGAAATATCTTTAACACGTAATTGCGGTCGTGCAATTACAACTAATGATGGAAATGTTCGTGTACCATTCATTTTATTAAATGCAATTTCTCTGTTGTCTGGAAGATTTTTTTTTGATTCATCAATAATTTCAGCTGCTGAATTATTTTTAACACCAACTGCTATTCCACCAACGCTTGTTTGTTCCGTTGGTCTTGATATTATTTTAGTTATCTGTCCAGTTGAGCGTGACATTGATTTTAATTTTGCATTTGATGCATTCGATGTTTGATTAGCATTATCTGGTTTATTACGATGCCGTAATGTTGGCGGTTGCGGTGGTGGATCTTCAACTACTTCAGATTGTTGAACTTGAAGTACTTTTGCACGTCTCAATATTCGTGGTTGTTGATTATTTTCTGGTGGAGCTAACATAGGTTTTTGCGGCATCGAAGAAGCACTTGGAGTTGAAGTTGAAGCCTGCTGAGATACTGCTCCCAATAATACACCCATTCTTGGATCCATAACCAATTGTATATTACCTTGAGTTGTATTATTATTATTCAAAACATTTAATTTAATCGGTTGATTTTTTCCCTGATTAATATTCAATTGATTGGACTTGGCGTTTGCCGGTACTGGTGGTGACGGTAATTTATATTGATAAGCCTTAACTAAACCTGATTGTGCTACTTGATGTGCGCCATGCTCTTTCATCATTTCATCCAGACTTTTCATTACACGATCATAGCTTTCTTTTAATTTCGATCGTGACAACAATTGGGCGTTACTCAATGGCTCATCAGTACAATCCAAATTTAAAGTCATGTCTGGTGGTCTTATGCTCGTTACTGAACGTGTTATTAATCGTCCTTTGGCCATATTCGACGAATCTAAAAAGAAAACACGCGTTTTCAATAAAGAACAAATTTTTTTTCTCTTAGTATTTTTCCGTTAATCCACATCTTTTTTTTTTTTTCATCTCGGAATGGACGAACTGATTTATATTCAAGATTCTTAGGTTAGGAACTCAAAGTCTTAATAAAGCCATACCTGTTTTTCCCGCCATACGATATTACTCAAATTGTTCTATAAATTCATTCATTCGATTCAACTCATTATTAAATGAAAAATTAATTATAATATCGTGCATTTATGTATATGTTTACTTGTCACTAACAACAGTATGGAACAGATTACAGACTGATTTTTTACACATGCATATATGTGTGTATCCGTCTTTACTGCTGCTGCTCCTCTCCCAGTTCGATTAACGGAGATGGCGTCGCCGGCAATCCGCCATATCTAATTTAAAACAAAAAAAATTTTATGTTTCAAACGAGTATGTAAAAAAATTTTTTACTTTCATAAAAATACGCTTAACATATACACATATATACAGTTAATCCTCTCTCCCGCACCTGTAGTCACACACCAACACAAACAACAACAACATTATATGGGGGGCTGCTAATAGCATCACCAACAGCACATACAGCTAGCGACTACTAGCGGTGAATAAAGACACTAGAATTCCCTCTCCAAGATATATATTGACAATAAAGATATCTACCATACCGGTATTATATATATTCAATGTATATAAATAATAATTATTTACTAAATATTTACATTTCGTAATACACACACACGTCAAAATATGTAAATGAATAAATATTTAAATAAATATATATAATTAATATGTAATTATTTATATAATAAATTTTTTATGAATATTTTTCATGTGTATGTATAGATATATATAAATATAAAAATAATTTATATTTTTGTAAGCGTTAAAATGGCAAAATTCGATTTAACTAAAGACGATGAGGATTATTGGAATAGTAGCGAAAAACATTCATTTAGTTTTGATCAAAATACCGAGGTTAAATATTATCAATATTTTATTTATTGTTATATTATGATATTGCTGAATTATTTATATTAATAATATTTTATTTTGTAGGTAGACAATTTATTTGGAATTTCTAAAAGTGGAACTGCTCAATTGAGGGCAGGAATATCTAATATTGATGTGTCTGATACATATTTGACGTATGATAGTCCACAAACAAATTTAAAACCATTGCTATCAATCATTTCAGAACCAACATTAATAGCAAGTGTGTGAA
The DNA here is from genome assembly GCA_030347285.1 of Microctonus hyperodae. NCBI lineage: Eukaryota > Metazoa > Arthropoda > Insecta > Hymenoptera > Braconidae > Microctonus > Microctonus hyperodae. The sequence continues at coordinate 7,495,025 of JAQQBR010001833.1, forward strand.
AATAATTACTTTGAACAAATAATTATTTTATTTTACTGATAAATATTATTTTGTTTCAGTTCTAGGAGCTGATAAAATATATTTGTCTGAAGAGCCACCAACAGTTGATCCAACAAGTACACTCAGACGAATATTACTTGGACAACCGTTTTCATTGGAGAAATATAAATCATTAGTGAATAAAACTGCATTATTAGATGCGGCAATTAATAGTGGCAATGGCAATGCTATTTTCATCATTATTTTATTTATAACTAAAACTTTAAAGTCAACATTAGTTCAACGATTACTTATGGACAGAGCTGATGCATTGAATGTGTATATACATTATCTTTCTACCAGATTACAAGTTAATGATATTACAGATTTATTAATGTAAATTTTGACATCTTTATTGATGAACGAAATATATATTTTTTCATTATTAATAAATATTTAATAAATATTTTAGGTTAGCAGGACGATCTGTTGATGCAGCAGTGAGTATTTGTCATTGTGAGAAGTATAGTAGTTTTTTAATTTTAATAAAATATAATTAATGAATGATTTATTATTTATTTTACAGTTGATGCAGTTGAATATAATTATGAAAAATACTCAGGATGAAAATCGATTGTTACAAAAATTAATAAAATGTTATAAGACACAATTTATGAGTTTACCAGAGTGTCGAGAAAGTATTTATGTCCAGAATTATATAAAGTTATTAGAGTGGAAGGTGGCAATGAAGAATGCGAAGTTTGATGAAGAATTGGAGGAATGTTCTTCTGTGCTTGATTGCTTGCGATATATTTGCAAACATAATTGGAACACATCGAACAGTGGATTAATTACACCTGCATTATTACAACAGCAACAAGATATAATACCTAGACAATACCAAAAAACTGCTTTAAAAAGTAGAATTTCAGTTCAGGCTTGGGAAGACATTGACAATTTACTTTTATCTAAGGTAAAAATAATAGTAAAATATTTAATAATAAATTATATTAATAGGGTATTTTTATTTACAGGGATGGTTAGGAAGTCATAGATTACAGACAAATTTACCAATTGAACAAGTTTTAAAAATTCTACATACTGGCCAAGCACCAACACCAATACTTGACAAATTTTTAGCTTACGTTGATAATGTTGACAAGCGATTACAGTTGGCGCAGAATTTTTCATGTGCCAAGACAATTATTGAAGTAAGACAAGATGAAATAAAAATTTTATCAAGTAAATAAATCAAGTTATGAAGGAAATAAAAAACTATTATAATTGGTAAATTTTTTTGATTTTTAGATCTATGGATTACAAGGTAATCGCACAGCACTGTTGGAGTACCGTGATACCTTGAAACCTCAATCTGAGACGTATATTTTAGCCGAAAAGACCCTCTCATCACAAACAATACGATGGAAATCATAAGTACAATAAAAAAAGAATTTTTATACTGAAAAAAAACTACCTTTCATTTATTTTTGTCAAATAAGTTTTAAACAAATAACTCTTATCAGAAACACTGCTGTTGGCAGAGGCATGAAAAAAAAACAATCAAAAAATATAATGACAATGAGAGTTATGCTGAAATTAAACTGAAACTAGTAGAATACAAATTTAAATGATTTCTTTTTTTAGATATAATTATATTATAATCAAGGATATCTGTGGCCTGCCACTGTTTAATATAACCTGACAATCACCGTCATTGATATAATATTTATTTAATTATTAGGAGGTGATGCACCAACACTTATAGCTGATTGCGGTGGTGGTTGCGATACTGGAACATGAGAGTATGAAACAAAATGCGCCTGACCATTCGGCATTGCATACCAATTCTCGTGAACGTTAGGTCCTGGTACAGCAGAATAAAGTGGCGGAGGTGGATAAGTTATTGGCGTATAAATCGGTGGCATATTCTGTGGATAATTATCTGGTGCAGTACAGATATAAGTATTTAGATTGGGAACACCTTCAACAGCTTCTGTTGCGTGTGAAACATATGATATCGGATACATATTTGCGTTGGGTGAATAATAAGCCTCCATATCGTTAGGGTAGTAAGGTACATTGGTGTACATTGTCGCTGTTGGTTGATTAATATGCTGATGAAATGGTGGCGATGAAGCAGGAACCGGTGAAAGCAATGGCGGTGGATTCATTGGCTGTATTTGATGTCCATTATCAAATTTATTTTTCTGAGAAGTTTGCAGTTCATTTCTGCCAAAATTATTACTGTTTTGATTAGTACCATTGGAATTATTGTTATCCTGCTGAATGCCGTATGAACGATGATGATGTTCATAATATTGCCCTGAGCGATCGTTACGATTGCGCCCTGAAAGGAATAAATTTTTCATTAATAGATATAATTATTTGTTTGTTTGTTACCTCTTTATTTATTACCTTCATTAGTTTTTCTATAACGTCCTTGAGTGTTATTTTTGCGCTGGTCCCAATTGCCATTATTGTAATCACGATGATTTTCATTGTTGGAATAAGTAGATTTAGATTTATTGGTATCATGTGCGGGATGGTGAGATTCATTCTTATTTTTTGCCGAATCTTGACGTGTATCTGCACGAATGGACTTTGTATTTCCATAAGAATACATATTTGAGCGATTAAAAGTATTAGTTTGCTCATTTTTACGACGATTTTGGGGCTGAAGAGAACGTGGATTGTTTGATGGATTGTTCAACGATTGCGATTTTTCATTTGATGGCGGTGCATCAGGTGCTGGTAGTGCTGGCACAGGCAACACGTTGTTGCTTTGAGGAGCGAAATTTGGCACATAAGCTGGCGCCGAATGATTTTGCCATACATGATTGTTATGAAAACACTGAAATTAAAAATTATACTTATTCCATAAATTCTCTTTGATAATAATAAAATAATTAATTATTTCTACTTACTTCTACACCCAGATTAAAGAAGAATCTCAAAGTTGGTACATCTAGAGAACATGATGTAAAAATAAATCATAATACAATTTAAAAAAAAATACTAATATTTTACCCAAGATAATTAATAAATTATTCTCACCTGTATATGGAAGATCGTTACCGTTTATATCGACACTAGTTTGTATTGCTAGATTCACCACCTGATTAGCACGATCAACAACATTAGTAGAAGGCGGCGGCAGAAGAGACGGTGGCGATATTCCTCCAGGGTTGCCACCGAAAAATGTCATGGGTGCGTACACATTTCCATCAGGTGACACGCAAACAACATTCAAATTACTGGAATACATTGTCGGCGGTGGTCCATCTAATAATTATATACGTGTATGTATATATATTCGAAATCAATCAAAATATTTTAAACACATGGATATTAATTAATATGAATAATATACTTTGATGTTGAGAATAAACATTCTCATTTGATGTTGGTGATAAAGACGATTGTTGAGGTAATGGCACGACATTTGCATTTTCCGCTCTTATTGGAACATTATTGTTGTTATTGTTATTAACATTAATGTAATTATTATTAAAATTCACTGATTTCTCATGTGAATCAGATTGGTTTTGATTTTTGGCCGATGATTTTTTACGAAAATCTTCCTTTGAATCAGTCTTGGTATTTTTCAAAGGCTGTGGATTGTCGAGAACAATCGACAACGGTCGTACTTCAACGGTATTCTTCCATGAAAAATAAATGAATAATATTTTATATACATGTAAATACACTTAATAATATAATACAATAAAAATTAAATATAATACATACATCCATTAGATAATTTTCTTTAGTTGAAAAGTTTTCGATGTGCGTATAATTTTCCAAACGATTAGAATCCGTTTTAACACTGAGAAATAAATCAGAAAATGCGGAAAATCTTTATATATGTATATTTATATGAATTTATGAATAAATACTGACGACTAATTTTGATTGTATATCATGAAGAAATAATTTGAAATGAAATATTATCAATATATACCTAGAATTCCCAGCCCAGTTTGTGTTTTTGTTTGTTATGTTTTTCTCATCGTCGTTTGTCGTATGGATATTACTTCTGTTGTTATTAATTCCATCAAGACTCGTGAACACAGTATTATTCACAGAGTCCTTTGTTTTACGTGTATTTGAGTTCCACTGTTTTCGCCATTTAACAACTGCTTATTTAATTTTATCAATTAATATTTTTATATATTATACATTGAATAAATAGAAGAAAAATAATTCAATTAATTCATTTACATGTATAAAATACTTACTGTGATCAAATGATGAATTTTTTCGATGGAATATCGGTGAAGCTACAGTTGCTGATGTCAATTTTCGTTGCTCCTGTAACGGTTTTAATGATGCATAAGGCACAATTTTTTTCTCACCAAGTTCCTCGATAAATACAAGAACTGGCCCTTGATTTTTGCTCATTTCTTGTATATGTCCAGTTAATAATTGTGGTGATTTCTCTATACTTTTGTTATTATTATTAATATTACTTATCACACATTCATTGTTTTTATTATTTTGGTCATTCAATACATTTTGAATATTGTTATTACTCTCATCAGTACTATTTATTTCAGTACATTCATCCATTTGTACGAGACATTTTCCACCAACTTGCAATTCAGCATTATTCCATCGTATCCAAATACCACCGCGAGCCTCGCGTTTTAATTCATGCCATGTATCAAAATCCGTATTACGATAAATATTTGGATCAAGTGATTTAGCAACACGATATGGAAATGGCGTAACAGCTTTGGATTTATCATCGATACTTTCAGAATCATTATCAATTTTATTAAACAATTCTGATGTCAATCGTTCCCTAGATGTAATATTGCCTTTCAAAAAAAATTTATTGTGCTTAATATTACCCGAACGATCATGTAACATATTCTGAATCGTATCATCAATATCCGACATTTTAAATACATTTTTATAGAGAGTTTGATAAACAATTGATTGACAATACGCAGCAGTTTTAATAAAATTCTTTTCATATATCGTTTCATATTGTTGTGGCATTATATGACAAAGATATATCAATTTATCAAATCCATTATTTGTCACATTTTTCTTAACCATTTTTTGACAATCAAAAATAATAAAATCACATTTATACAAACGTGACATAGCTTTAATTTCATTTATTCCACCCCATTCTGTGAAACACAACATTTGTTTTAAATAATTCTCCACCGGCACTGCTAGCTCCTAAACAAATAATACATATTCAAAAAACCAACAATTAAAATAATATCCTTTCTATTCTTATTATACTAAACAAAAAAACCATACAAATATCAATAAATAAATTTTGTATATTTACCTTCTCAAATAATTCTTTATTATCACGCATAAATTCAACGCATTCTTTTCTCACTTTAATATGATAATACTGAGTCAAATAAATCTGTTCACTAACAGCTCTAAAAAGACATGTTGGATCTTTTGGTGAAGTTTTTCTATAATATCCCTCATTGTTTAACCACTCATCCGCAGGTTCCATTGTTCGGTGAGATTTTCTTCGTGAATTATCCATACTTGTTTTTCGTATCAAAAATTATATACCTTGTATACACAGCGTCAAATATATGTGCGTACTTAACCGGATGTTTACATACCAGTGCACTTTTATAAGTGTGAATACGAATCACTACTGTTGATGTACGTTTGTGAGAGGACAAAGAAATACTCTCTGAAGCCTCAAGAGAACAGAATAGAAGCAGAGTACGTTATAACACGTGGCTTTGGTGTTTTATTGTTTGAATATATCGTTCTACCGCCTCAAGCGAATGCAAAGTCAGTGCTTGTTAGTATATATGTAATATGTATACACACCAACAATGATAGTCATAAATATAATGTATGTATATGTGTTTATACGTTATTTGTGCATTGAAGTTTGTGTTGAGGATAAAGTGGAATTGTGGGTAAAACGTAAAACCATTCTACGAACAGAAGTTGTTCTTTCTATATGTAATATTATATATAATTTTGTCGTTGATTGCCGGGCATAATGGTATCAATAATACTTTGTAATAAAATTAATAATCGACTTTCTCAAGGGCAAATATATTAAGATAAATTTAATTGATAAAAATGTATACACAAAGTAATGTTTATACTTTTTTTTTTTTTTTATA
>JAQQBR010001833.1:7501228-7516765 GCA_030347285.1 Microctonus hyperodae
TTTTTTTTTTTTTTTCACCGACATTGTCCTCATATTGTATAAAAATTGTTTTTCATACGAAAACGGCGTTTCATTACACGATTCAATTCCTTCTTTTTTTTCTATCTTCATTATGGTAACATATTAATGGTAATTTGTTACTAGATGTATTGAATAATTAGGAACTAGAAGAAATGTCGCGGATAGTCGTTTCGTTGTTCAAATTCTGACGAATGATGTTTAGGCCGCTACTTTTTCAGCATCAATATCTAGAATAAAAAAATTCAATTATAAATTATAATATAAACTTACTTGGAAAATATAAACAAATAAAATATTGTAAACTATACTCACTTTCTTTGGTTGGCAAAACATTTTTCTCCAATGTTTCGGCATGCTTCAATTTTGCTGGGTCAAAATTTTCAATTCCTGAAATAAATTTCTGCTTGCCTTTCTCCTGTTCAATCGCTATAACATAAATAAATAACATATAAATAAATAAATCTTTTCTCATTAGAGTATTCAATTGAATTTGTAAAATATTCCTTACCAGTTTTATCAGGCAGAGGATTTTTTTCCTGAGTTTCAGTATGCTTCAATTTTGCTGGATCAAACGCCTCAATACCAGCAATAAGAGTTTGTTGATTTTTTTCAGCGGCAACATCTGTAAAACAATCAACAAAAAAAATTAAAATAACAGTTTACTAATAAATTTAATCATCAATTTGACTACATTAAATACGCCCAATATGATATACCAATTAGCCCAAGATCACCTACAATTTATTAATCATAGTTATAGCAATTTTATCATTAGCATTAGTCAAAATGTTGTCATAAAGCTGAATGGTTAATTAATATTTTTGCGTCCCATATATGCATATGAATCCTGAAAAGGTTTTGATTAATCATAATGGATACCTGTGGCATTAGGTAAAATTATTTTTTCTTTTGTATCTGCATGTTTCAGCTTCCCTGGCTGAAATGTCTCTAATCCATGAATCAAATCAGAATGTTGTCGCTCTTGTCGCACATCTATCATACATAATCATTACAAATTTATTCAAATTCTATAATTTTACAATAAATTATTCTCTCAAATTAAACATAAAATTATACAAAAATTACCTTCAGCAGATGGAAGTAAATTTTTAATTGCAGTTGCTGCTTTTTTCATTCCATCATGATTAAATCCTTCGAGTTCACTCTTCAAATCTAACGACACCTTGGGCAGATCCTTCAATGATGGACTCACTGGATTCGACATTATTAAGATATTAATTAATATCCCCTTCAAATCTGTAAAAAAAAATCAAAACGATTCACAATTACAATTACTCATTTTACTTTGAATATAAAATTAAAAAGAAAAATTAACACGATCATTTTACAATATCATTAATAAATAACAAATATAAACAGGACATACAAAATATAATGAAGTCTAGTAAGATACGACACGTGCCATGGACAATTTGTATGTGGTAGGTATTATAATATTGTAATATTGTCTTGAAAGTAAAGCAGAAGGCAGATGGCAAAGTAAAGGGGAAGTGGTTGGTTGATGCCGCAAAAATTCCAGACAAATAACGGTACCCGCCCGCAACTTACACACGCTAGTTAATGGTATAGGAAACTTTATGGCGCTGTCTAGCACTTCCGTAGCAACTTTACCTCACTATACTATCTACAATTATATTTTTCCATATCTTCTTTCATTATTATCCTCATCCTTTCTTCTATCAAATCACCAAATGTAAAATCATACAAATATTACACTTTATATTTTTATAATAAAAAATACAAAATGATACTAAATGATCTTTACATTCTAATTACACAAATTTATTCCAAGTCCAATTCATAGTCTGTAATAAAATATATTAAAGTACCACGACTATTTGTTTGTCTTCTACATTATTTCAATAAAAAAAAAAAACTTCTCATAAGTTGATATAAAATTTCTGTTCTTTGCTAAATATAAATAATGGAAAATTGTCAATTATATATTATTTAAAATAATAAAATTGACATATATACAAGTGTGTTTAATATAAATATACAAAGGTGAATCACAAAGAGGAAATGATGTGGTTGGTCATAAAGCTTCCTGCTAATTTAATTCAGTGATTCTCATTTTATTTAATTTGAAATAAATTTTAATATCAATGTGAAATAATAATATGATTTTTATTTTTGTTTAGGATTGATTGATCTCCTTGATGAAAAGAGATGTGGATAAAAACGACGCCTCGCAGTATCCACATACTGGAATTTAATGAGATATAGAGAAGTGGCAGCAGAATGGAGTCTCTCTGATCAGTTCGCAGTCCTTATAAGGCTCGGGACTGTACGCCTGTATATAGAGAATTTGAAAGAGGTCGACGTGTGTACTGTACGCAACTGTACAATACCAACCAGCTTCAACTTGTGAGATGACTTTCCCAACGCGTGTAATACAATGCAAACTCTTGAGACAAATATTGAAACAGGACTATCCACTTTCGCTCCATCATCAATTTGATAATAATGTTTGGTTCATCACTGCTTTAATAATATATTCAAACATTATTCAATTATATTTAATATATCAACTCATTATTAATGATTGAATTAATAGATAAAAAAAAATTTTTTTTTTTTTCAGACCTTGAAATAATTTTTTATATAGATATTTATTTATAATTTATAGAACGGATAAATTACTCTGGAGAAAATATTTAAAAGTTGAAGTAGAAATTTTTTTAAAATATAATTTACACGACAGCTGATTTTTTTTTTAAATTAAACAAGCGAAAAATTAATTAGAGCTCTTTCTCTTCTTGTTTTTTAATATGTTTATGATTTATTTTCATGACCATTCGAAAAGTTCGTGTACATAATTTTTCTATAAATTAAATATAAAAAATACAGAGTAACAAATTATCATTTAGAATTTGTGCAATCACGTCAATTAACTCATTTAATCGTTTGCAAACGGAATTAAAATTAGGATGTTGCACGCATTGTTATTACAATATAGAAAATAATGATTATTATATAGCGGCAATTGTTATACTTGTTTATACAAAAAAAAAATTCGAGTATATATATTCTCATACATGTACATGCTACTTGCATTATTAACTAACTCAACACCATTTGGTCATAATATGTATGATGTCTATGTGTCTGTAACCATGACGGTTAACGAACCCTCTATCACTATACACTTTTACAATATTATATATTCAGCAAAATACATACATATTTAATTTACATACATACTTATATACATATTAAAAAACATGAGATATAAATTTAAAATCAAAAAATCCAGGGGTTTGAAATAAATTTATCGATTCGCAGAAAATTGTAAATAACAAATTAAAAAATTAGACATTAATAATATTTAAAAAAATCCATACAAACGTTATTCAAGTATTATTGTATATATGAATGGGTATTTGCATTTTGCAAATAGAGCAAAGTGAGTACAGACAGAATAAAACAAAATGTACTGGTGGGAGATGGAATTAATCGATTGTAGTGAGGTATGATGATGGTGTGGCTTCTGGATTCACGGATGTTGGCAGAATGGAGAATGAAGAAACATTGTACATTAGTCTGCACTGATTCATGGTCATGGATATTGTCATGATAACTTGATAATCAAGGTCATAAGATGTAAAAGACATTAGAGAAATTAAAGAAGATAATTTTAATAAAATGTTTAGTTGTATTAAATTTTTTTCAATACGACTTGGAAGATATATTATTCAGTTATCAAAACTTACGTGTCTTATCGCTATTGAACGGTAGCATAATTTATGTATCTTTTGTGTTAACGCATTGTATATTATTATTATAACTTCTTTTTTTTTCTTTCTTACCGGCGAGTAAATAGAAGTAATGTTTTAAAGTCAAAACACAGTTCATTGTCTTGTTGGTTGTACATTTATATACTTGTGTGTACCGATATGTGACAATGAAAGCGTGACGAAATCGTAAAACATAATGGATAATATATTGATAATGATGATGATGATAATGATGATGAGAAATGTACGGAAACAATGGTCCCGACGTTGGTAATAATATTTATCTCATTTAAAGAAAACAAGAAGGAAAAAAAAATAATTTCACGGTTGGATAAATATTTTCCTCGTTGATATTATTTGTTCTTTTATTTGTCTATACTCCTCATATATTTTCTTCCAGTTTTATTTTAAGTTAAAAAAAGGAGAGCTACTGCACATGTTGGTATAATTTACAGTTGGATTGATATTTTTAGGCTGGAGAATTACATTAGAATTCTCTGGCAGAGCAAGAATATCCTGCGAGTTGCATATGTATATATCTTCTATACATATATTCATCAAAACCACGCCCTTGCTCGCCTGTTTCCATGGCTCTTCTCTTGGATCCTGGTTGTGTATATATATATCCGTATGTATATATATATATAGCTGCACCTCCCTTTATGTACTACTCCTCCACCCGTAATTTTCCCTCTTTATTTTGCAACACTCAACCCCATTTTCACGGTCTATCGGACGAAATTTACAAAAATTTGCCGACTGAATTTATTTTCATTTGCAATTGTTCAATTGAATGAAATTGAAATATGAAGAAAAAAAATACGACGTAAATTTTGCTACGTTGTATAAATATTAAATCAAATTCAATGTAATATATACACAATGTGATTTGTATGGAGAATATAAATGTGATTTTAAATTCGGTGATTTAATTGATAATTATTTCTGTTAGATATTTATAGATTTATCAAATGTATAGTGTAGTTGCTACGATAGTAGTAGTAATATCCTATCCAAGGTCGTTTAATTCGACAAACTCCCGATGTGATACGCAGAATCGACGAGAGATATAGAGAGAAAAGCCTCGAGAGATTGAACGAACAAAAAAAAAATGGAGAACAAGAAATATATTTGAGTTTAATGTTAAAAACCAGCTGTGGAAATTTTTTAGAATTTAAATTGATACTGACAAATATAAATTAAAAAACTCGTATTAAATTTTATAAATCTTCTCTCTGTATTTAAGTTTAAATCCAGGATGAAATTGTTGGAGAATTAATTTCGAATAAACACTGAATTAATGATTAATAAGAAAATATTAATACAAATTTATAAAAGAGAAGAACAAAGTGAGAGCATCTCGCCCAAAAAAAAACCGGTATATAAAATTTTTCATTGTGACGTGTCTTCTTAGCTCGTTGCTAACGCAACTGGAATTCAACAGTCATATATACAAATAAATAATTAAACATACATAAAAGTAAAATATATTAACATTTAATAAAATCAATTGAAACAATATTCGATCTAGTATATAAAGATTTATAAATAATTTTTAAATCACTGACCTGTCAATTATAACAATGATAAACAAGGTGTTTTAAAGGTGAATTGTCACTACTCTATCACCAATATGATCAATGATTGCTCCGATAAGATACAAAATTATTGAATATCCTGAGCTTGCTGAGCAAGAAGAACTGAACAGTGAGATACTGAGATCGCGTTTGGTTTGTTAGTTGTTACTGGATTCATGGGATAATTTTTTTCTTTCCATAGTTGTCTCCCCACTTTCAGTTATTGTGCGCGTCAGCTGCCAATTGGAGTACGAGTCTGCTGCAAGTATATATCCCCACTGCTGGATAAATGATAACTCATATAGGAATGTACATGTGTGTATTTATACGCACGCGCGCACACACAACCCCTCGTTGTTGTGTTGCAAGAGGAGGAAAATTCATGACGAAGTAATGTGAGTCACCCTCTTGTGTATATGTAGGCGTCTCGATTGTACATATATATATATACACATGTATGTATATGTGGTTGACTCCTGTTAACAACTGGAGTTTGGAGTGACTGTAAAATGTAAAGAGCATTTAGATTTTAAAGAAATTTATTTGTTTGTGCAGGTAACTGGACATGCAGCTGATGATTTAAAAATCTGGGATTTTCTTTAGGCATTTAAAAAATAAAGTCAATTTAATTCTAATTAATTCTATATTATATAGAATGGAAGGAATATTTAAAATAAGAGATAATGATGTATTGAAATGGGTAATTGATGGAAATAAATTGTAAGGAAAGAAGTTATGAAAAATTAATGACAATTCTGCTTTGGTAAATGTGTAAAATTGTATTTTAACTATTAGGGAGAACGGCAGCTGTGTTGAGAGAGGGGGAGAAATATATACATATCTGTATGTATATGTCATTCTACTGTGTGGGTTATATACTTCATGAGTCATTGTCAACTGTAGCATCCAGCTGCGTCGCATGTGACGCTCATGTCTAAATGTTTGACATAAATGCACATGAAATATTTGCAGAAAATTATCTCCGTGACGATAAAGGACATAGTACCATGTTTTAAAATGGATAGAGAAAAGCGAATGAATAAATGAATTAGTGGGGTTTATATTTCTAGTATATTATTAAATAGTTGGAAGATTATTTTAAATTATAAAAAAAAATGAAAGAAAAAATAAATGATTCGGTACAACAGAGTTGGGCGTCTTTATTATAAGACTTACTGCTATTTTTTTTTGTAATACACATCACATAATATTATTTATTTCATTTTGTTTTGTTTCTTATTCATAATTTATCAGGAATTATATATACAAAAAGCCATATGATGCCAATCGGGCACACAATACCTCGTTGGTCAATTAATTTATTCAAGTTCACTCGAATGAGAAAAAGATTTGTTGTTTTTAATTTTCTTTTCATCTCAATTTTGATGAAAGTGTGTGTAAGTGTGACGTATACTATTGTGTTTAATAGAATGAAATGTCAAAACTCTAAATGCGTGCTACGTTATTTGAATGTGTCAAGTTTTTAATTAGTTTCTTTTTGTTTTTATTCACAGAAAAAGAATAAAGATTTTAATTCTTAATCAATTATGGCGTCAAATATTATAATGAAGACAAAATATAATAAACCAATAGCAGCAATTGGTTAACGTATAATTAAAGTAAACGCCACTAAATAATCTTAGGGTGATATTGTACTTTTTATTTCCTCACTTGCTTCGTTAATTAAAGTTTTTTTTAAAAGATATAATTAAAAAACTTTCTAGTGCAATAGGAAATCCCTCATGAATAATTTTGCTTTTACTCAATATGTATATGTATATGTTTACATGTATGTTAAATACATATATTCAGAGTAGCATAATTAAATCCATGGTCAAATTACAAGAAAACGGCATGTGTTTTTTTTTTAGTGTTTATGACTTTTTAAAGTTTAAATACAAAAATTGAAAACGAAAAAGAGAAAGAAATATTACTTGTAACTGTCGTAGGCTTACTCCGGTGTGTTAATCTATAATTAATTCATTTCTCTTCGTTTTTTGTTTCTGTGTAAAAAAAAAAAATAACGCGCATTTAATCTTCCTTTTCTTTATTATTCATCGGTGATTTGTCGCCATTCATTGGTGATCTTGAGTGACTCCGACTTTTGCTGTGCTTACTCTCTGAACGAGAGCGTGATCTGTCACCACGTGAACGTTCGCGGCTTGAACGTTCCCTAAAAAATGTAAAATTGATAATTATAATAAGGAACAATATAATTTATTGAAGAAATATCTGTTTATGGATACATTTATTAATTGTTACTTACTTGGAGGGTGATTTAGCTTTTGATTTTGACTGTGATCTAGACTTTGACCTTTCAGCCTTGGACCTGGAGCGAGATCTCGATTTGGACTTTGACTTAGAATGGTCTCTTGATCTGTAAAATTTATCAAAATTAATATAAATAAATTATAATTGCATATGAAACAATGAAATGATTAAATTTATGAAAAATTTAAATTTGTTATAGTTAGCCCAAAGCAACGCCAAGCGCATTGTGTGTGTATTTTTATAAATGAGTCATTGAGAAAAAAAAATTTTTTTTATCATGATTAGATAAATATCGATGTATCATTCAAACATGATAAATTCAATGATTAATAACACTGTGAAGAAATAAAAAGTTATGAAAATAAATCATGAATAAATTAAAAATGATTACGTAAAAATTAAATAAAATAACAAAATGAAAGAAAATGTTAAAAGCGGGATTGAAAGGTACTCACTTGGACTTGGAACGAGAGCGGCTGCGCTCAGGAGACTTGGATTTGGATTTTGATTTGGATTTCGAGTGTGCCCTTGACTTGGAGCGGCTGCTGCGACGGCTACGGCTACGAGAGCTGCGACGGCTCCTGGATAAAGATAAAATACGTTTGTTTTTTAATCTACAATTTTATTTCCCTTCTAGTTTATATCGCGATTTATTTCAATCCCGGCAGTTAAATGTTTTATTGATTCTTTCTAAATCTACCTTTAATTAATAAAAGTCTTGTTCATTTAATTGTTATATTGAAATACGCGTACTTAAAACCAACAGCACATTCTTTTCAGAAATGCATTGATCGGGGGCCGTTGAATAGGGTAAGGTATCTTTTTTTTTTGTTTCTTTTTCACCAGTGAAAAGTGTTGGATATTTAGGGAAGCAAGAATGAAGAAAAGAAAATTTTAATTTTACACATTAATATTCTCATTCTCATGGTGTTGCTTTGTTCAAATAATTTGTAAATCTCATTCGATGTATTGGAAAATGCAAATAGGAAAAATAAAAAAAAAAAATAATAGAGAAAAAAAAAGACTGAAGCGGTGACAAAAATATCCGTTTGCAATGAAAGCTCGTATTTTTTTTTGATTATCCCTAAATTAATTTGACATTTTATCGCATTCGCAACCATGGGAATAAATAAATTACCTTGAACGAGAACGTGAACGACGACGAGAACGTGAACGTGATCGTGAACGCGATCTTGAGCTAGATGAACGTGAACGGCGTCCTCCTCTTCTCTTATCCTCCACCAAACGAATTCGTCGTCCATTTAATTCAGTGTCGTCCAGTTTGTCAATAGCATTCTTCAAGTCCGAATATGTTGCAAATTCTACAACTCTGTGATACAATTTCAAATTAATATTTATTTATGAAATATAGATAAATATATTTATATTAATTTAAATTATCATTACTCACCCTTCATTTCTGCGTTGTTTATGGGCATCAGCATACGTAACTTCACCAGCTTGTCTCATGTAATCCTTCAAATCCTGAGCATGACGTGAAAAATCATATATTAGCCGACATACAATAATCGAAACTATTAATTTTGATATTTTTTAAACTCTATTTTTACTATAAATGTTCATTGAAAAAAAAAAAGAAAAAAAAAATAAAACGTGGGAAATATTAAAATGAATATTGTGCACTCTTACATTTACTCCTCCGCTATGTTATGTTATTTTTTTTTGTATTCAATGATCCTACTACTTAATATATTATTATAAAACTAAACAATGTGTGAAAATGTATTTAATCACAGTTTAATAATGATATAAACTATTAATAAATATTGGTGTGACTGTGCTCGAATTTAGTAATCACTATTTCGCTCAACCTTTCTTTAGATGCAAAAAACAAATTTCAATTAGTATCAAATACATCGATTAAATTCATATTCACTCTACTATAAAAACTCTTTGCTTATTTTTATTCATATTCTCAATTATTTATGTTATATGAAACTGCGATATAACCTTAAAAAATATTCTTAATTATCATTATCATCTTCATACTATTCATTATATTCTATTGCATTGAATTAATAATATTGAGTATCACTGAAAAAAGCCAGAGTAAATTTGAATTGAATAGATTAGTAAAAAAAATACACGACAATCGTCGATAAATATTTTTTTCATTCAATCTGAAAAAAAATATGATGGGACGAAATTCTTCTGAGATCATTTCTCGTTTCCAATTCTCCATAATATCATTAACATCATCATCATAGAAGAATTTCCTCAGTCATGAAAAAAAATTATCAATGCTCCATCCATTTCCATTCATCCGCCGGCCAATAAATTGTCACATTGACTTATAATAACTTCTTTACCATTTAATCTTGAGTGTGCATGTACATGTTTGTGAAATGACGCATGTGGGAACCAGGTACGGCTTTTATTCCAAGACCAGTAGAGCATATTATTGACAGACCATTAAAAGCGATGTGTATTAAAAAATCCATTTCTCCTTTTAATCTCCCAATCTCATTTCCATTCTTCCTCAATGATCCATTTTAGCTTCTCCCTCATTCTGTATTTTTTAGTCTCAATTATTACGGTTGGCAAGTTGTTGAGCAGCCATGGGCAAAGGACCAGGACACAAGTGAGCAATGTAATTCCTTCCAGTTGAAACAATCCAGCTAATTTCAGTAATCCGAATTAATTTTCATTTATAATAAATACACACTGCATTTCAAATGTATATTCAATATGAAGCATATCCTTATTTTTGCATAAAGAAAAGTTGATTCAACATTAGAATTTCAATCGACATTAATTATTAATTCAATTTGAAAGAATATAAAACAATTAATTATCATCAATATTCCTTTCCTAATTTCGAGCACAATACTTATATAAATAGCTGAAGTATTATTAATTTTCTTTTTACTCGGTTTAAAATCGCAGTATCACATTAATTTATATCCATATATTAATCATACGCGCGTATCCAAATAATTCTTCATCAACATTCATTACGTAATGAAATACTCTTGGCTATGAACTTGTGCACAAGATAAATAGATAAAAAATATAATGAATAAAAGTATGACGATTAAATAATCAGACGTACATATACATATTAAAACACACGCACACACACCAAACATATATATACATATTGATATTAAACATCAATTTATATATATGTATACATGTAAAAAAAAAATACATTTATGTATAATCAATTTATTGATTAACTTTTTTTTTTAAATAAACCTATATCTAATAGAGAACACTCGGTTAAGGTGACGCATTTACCTTGGGCCCAGGCACCACCTTGCTTACGGACAGAGAGATTAGGCCAGAGTACACACACAACAGCGCTTTGGTCGGGTCGAATCGGATCAGTGTAGCCGTCTCGCGCGGATGGTTTGACAATCGTGAGGCCCGTATGTTTGATATGCCCTCTCATTGGGTGGCCCGCTGCCTGACTTAATAGAGACGGTGATACAACCCGGGTAGCAGTAGCAGTCGTTGATAGTAGAATTTTATTGGTAGTAATGGATAATTCTTGTTTATTTCTATTATTATTCTTTTTTTTTTTATGTGTCAATTCTTGATGATAGCACATGATTTATTTAAATGAATGAATGATGAATGAATGAATGAATGAATGATTATGAGTGATGAAGGAAAAAGTTGGAGGATGAATGTATGAATATTTGGTTGAAGAGATAAATTGTGGTAGCGAAACAGTGGCAGTTGGTTGTTTTTACATTTGGTTGATGATTTTTCTCTCATTCCCTGTTAATTCCATGAGATGAATTGGACCCTGAATTAAATATTGCCGGTCAATTAGCGTCACCATTGGCACGTGAACTCAGACACCAGATAAAAAACGCCCATTAAAATGTCACTGGATAGAGGTTGGTTGATCATAGAGGGTAGTGGGTAGATAAGACTGCGTTGTGCCCCCTCAGAATAGAGACATTTTTGCGTGCGTTTCGGTATACCACTTTTTTCATGCACGCTCGCACTTTTTTTTTCTCTTTATTCTTTCTCGCTTTATTATTACTTTTTTTTCCGCCAATTGCCCAGCCCTCGAATCCACCCATTGAAGAGAGAGAGGATTCATTGAGAACACCCCCGAGACAACGCTGTGTGTTCGTACGTGTTTGTTAAACACCAAGGTTGTGCGGCACCAAATTGAACCAGAACCAAAGGCACCGGATACACCCCGCCGCCTCTCGTCATCGATTTATCATCGTGATCGCACATCATCTCGTCTGATATTGTGGGGCCCTATCGGATTCGCCCCTCCTCGGCGAAGAGAACATGGCTCTTCAGAAAGAACATCAATTTTTTTTTGTTTATTGATTGTTTCATATACCTTTTTCATTTATATAGTTTTATATATACACATATCTTAAATTGTTGATCGTAACGTAATAACGTAAATGAAAATTTAATGAAACATAAACATAATTTGGATAATATTTATATACAAACGAGAGAATAAAAATGAAAATATTAATTTTAATTGATATAGAGAAGAGAAATAAAATGATGAAGAGTCAGAGATAATAAATCAGCTGATTTTACTCGATGGAAAGAGAATTTATTATTATGAGATGATGGGAATATTGTTACGACGTACAGGCAATGTAAATTGATCAAGTAAGTCTTGGATTTATTTTAGTTCCATTGAAATTTCACTTTGGAATTTTTCTCTGGATTTCTGTTAAATGTTTTTTTTTTTAAATTCATTTCGAATGTTTTGGATTTATTCATGTTCTGCGCCCTGGTATTTCCCACATAGTCTGTGTTGCATTGCCCAACGTCTCTTGGATTGTCCACCATTTGTATTGCTCATTGTTTGTCTGTGAATTTGGTTGTCCACATTGATTGGTAATTTTTGCCAAAAATAATCTCTCCATTCGTCCTGTCATTTTATATCCATTTTCAATGGTGGAGGAAGAAGCTGCCATATATTTCCCTTATTTGTTTTCCATTGTCAACATAATATATTTGGTCCTTTATGTTATTTTCTTTCATTTTAATCGTTCCTCAATCTCGAATTGATTTCTCATTATTTTTTTTATTTCAATTGTCTTTTCAACGAAAATGAAATAATAATTTTATTCTTCCACGATCTTACTTGATCAAAGTGTACATCGTTTTATCATTGCACAATACACCTGGGTATTGTCCAGAAGTCGCGACAGGGTACAAAAAAAAAATGGAGAAAATGTGAAAATGAAAATAACAAAAAATTAAAATAACGCGTTGATAATATTGAGCTGGAATTTTACGCGCCTACTTTTTATCGTTCAATTTCAATCATTGAAATCATCACAATGGAAGCCGTAACACGAAAGGATTATTTACTTGTTTTTCTTTCTCATAGATTAAAAGATAAATTATAAATAATAAATATTAAAAAAAATATATATATATATATATATGATTGAAATATACCTGCCAGCTGACACGACTTGATAGATTTTCCACTGTTAGACGATATTCGGTGCGTGTTGGTGGTCCATATCTACGAAAAAAAATTAAAATTAGTAAAAATAATGTCAATTTGTAGATTTGGTTAATGATAAAATTGATTTTAGACTTGATTCAATTGAAAGAAACATTTTTTACTGAACGAAAAAATTAATAGACAAGAAAAAAAAAAAGAACGAATAAATGAAAAATAATGATTGCATGACATAATTGAATATTAGTAAAATAATAAATGAAAGTTTATATAATACAAATGTTAATTTTAATTTGTATATACCTGGGCAATGATTGCTTGTAGCTAGATGCAGTCCTCGTGTTTCTGTTCACACTATCTCTGCAAAAATGGATGTCATGTGAACAGAAATAACGAAATTTGATAGTTAACAAAAACCGCCGGCAAATAACTACAGATCTGCATTCATTGCTCAGGCACACAAATTAAAATAAATTAAACAAAACTAAATTATTCCAATCATAAAACTTTTTGTTATTTCAATTTAAATCAAAGTCTACTATCAATTTTAAAAAATAAAAAATTTGCTTGTTTCATTACAATTTATTATCGTACCTGTCGTGCCGCATATCATCTCGGCTGTAACAAACATAACCATATACATACTATTAGTGTCTATTTGCGTTGTCACAAAATAGAAAAAAAAAAATATATTTCAACCGATCTAATGACTCTACTTTTAACTCAAACCGACTTGAAAGATTTCCATAACACAAAAAAAATTTAAAAAAAAAATGAATCTAAAAATTGATCTTTAATTTCTGAACAAAATAAATGCCGAAATGAATTAAGAGCTCATAGCTCATATTCAGCGCTCAAAATGACTTTATCGCGATCTTTGTTGTAAAAACGATATGCCAACTCCTACAATTTATAAACAAATAAAAAAAAAAAGATACTCTAAGTTGTCTACACATATGTATCCATTTAGCAGTGATGAGATCTATAATTATTGCCGTTTGCATTGTGTATCGTTGATCCTGTCGCTTGTATAAAAGGCGAACGGGATATATGAATATTGTATATTATGAATTTTTTGTTGTTTTGTAATATTTTTAAATATGTAGTAGTAAATAAAAAAAAAGGATAGCGTGTCTTACGCAGATCGCCTCGAGTCCCCATAACCACCACGGGAGTCACCATAGCGCCACTGGTCACTACCCCTAGGTGTCCCCCGAGCCCTCTCTACAGTAATTCTGTAACAAGACACATTGGATATACTTACTTGTCTCTCCAGGAGCGTGAGCGTCCGTAGCCACGGTCGCCTCGCCTCCCTGGAACACCCCCCCGTGCTATCTCCACCGCCACTCTGAAACACACCCAACAAAACCCCGCCTAAGTCCTCGACTAATTCTTACTCTAATTGTTGTCTCATCCCATACTCCATTTATCTTCAAATATTAAATCTCCTTTATTTTCCTCCTGTCAATCCTTCTGTTATCTGTCCATCAAACCGCAATTTACAAATAAAAAAATTCATTTTTTTTTCTCCTTTCAATATTCTTTACATGTCCTATTCGACCCCAAAGATACTTTCGTCACCTATATTATTTCCTTATATAACATTTATCCATTGTTTCATCTAATTTAATATTCAATTTTTTATTCTTCAATCAATATTTTATAGATTCATACAAATAATCAATCATAATTTTTTATCTGAATTTAATTTGCAGAAGAAATCGTTGATAAGTGACGATGTATCAATTATAAAAAAAAAAATACTTTTTTTTATTATTATTATTTGAAATGAGATAATTATTAAACATACTGAAAGAAGATTGAAATTTCCTACAAAAATAATGTACATCTACATTCGGGGAGTTGATGGTAGTAGTTCAAAATGGCGGTAAAGTTTATAAGGATATCAAAAGATATATACTGGCATAATAATTATATAATAAATATATATGTATATGTATACATATATATATAATATATATATACACAAATACGGTAATACAGATAATCAAGTGAATACGTTTAAAATTGATTGAGGTCATGCCTATTGCTCAGTTATTTATATTCAATATAAAAATAAAAGAAAAATATACATACATATATTTTTTTTTCATTTTAAAATATACATTATATAAATTTCATTTTAATTATATTTATTTAATTTATTGCATCACTACGATCATTTTTACACGTAATCATTTACCTTTCTCCATGAAGTTCTTTCCCATTGAGCTCGTACACTGCATCATCGGCATCTCTATAGTCATCGAATTCCTGTATAAAATAAAGAAAAAATAACAAATTAATTTAATGCAATAATTAATCTCAAATAACAACAATATCAATGACAATACATTAATGATAATGATTAATTAATTAATTAATAATTATTTTATTCTATACATGCTCGGTGGAAATTGAGTATCTTTCAAGATGATCGTTTCATTTTTTTATCTGTTTCGTTTTCTTTCTTGTTTCT
>JAQQBR010001833.1:7529220-7543723 GCA_030347285.1 Microctonus hyperodae
TTTTTTTTTATTACATTTTTTTTACATCCAGAATTTTTTCTGCGTGTGTATAATTGTAATATCGAATACAGATTGTTTAGATAATTTGTATATAAAAGAAAAATAAAAATAGATTGTGTATATAATACACCATATACATATGTAAAACTAAGGGACAGTATATAAAAAGGGTTGTGCAGCTCTCAAAGATTATATAAAAGCGCGCTACACTTGGCCCCTTATATTCAAAGACGAAAATAAACCATTTTAGCCTTCGACTGACAAATAACGCGGAAGTATATAACAGAATCTAAGCCTATGTACATACAACACAACATTCTTTTTTTACTTTCATATAGCTGATATAAACATTATATAAAATACCATATACATAAAAGCTGCACACAACTGATAAAAATTTTTAATCCACAGAAAAATTAAAATACATTTTACCATATTAATATTTTTTTTTTCTTCAAATAATTTACAATTAATTAAGTTTCTATATTTATATTGTTATGTACCCATATCAATAGTATCATCCATTTCGTCAATAAACGAACTAAAAAAAATTCATAGAAGTTATTAACTTGTAATTAGAAATTAGTTTAACGAATAATTAAAAAATAAAAATTATTGCTCGTACATGAAACAAGAAAGATTAAAATTTTGTGTTTACCTATGGTATAATAATATAAATGTATAATTTTTTTAATGATCAGTAGAATATTACTTCAGTTTGGAAGGGCGGGAATATGAAGAATACCTTCTGGCTACCATAGAGTATGTACGTGGGTATTAAATCTACAAATTTAGTGTGTATGTATAATATAAGAATTTGAGGGAGTCAGTCGCGAAGCGAGACGAAAATATGTATAAGCACAAACATATAACATCACTGGTATATATATTTAATAAATAGCAGCCGAACATCAGGCATCAAGATCTGAGCAAGCAATCTGTTTGATCTGTCGTTACTTTCCTGTTTATTATAGCCCTTACTTGCGCCTTGCTAAATCTCAGGAGACCCTTGATTTCCTTTTTTTTTTATATGTATTATTTAATATTTACATCCGTATATCTATCTGTATACATATATTTGAGCATTTGAGATATCTCTTGTACAACAAATATCCTCTCTATTATATTATCATCATATTTCGTTTCCGTTTAATAATGAAATTATGATAAAAAATATTTTCTTTTTTATTTTCTCAAGTTGAATATAGAGAGAAGTGTAGATAATTTAGCTTTCTAGGAGCCGAATTTTAAGACTTAAATTAGTAAATAAATGTTGGAAATTATATAGACTTTTGTGCTTCTTACTGTACCTTAAATGTACCTCATTAGTCCTGATTAGTCCTGATTATTTTTAATTCGTAATACCTTTTTTATACCTTAAAATGAAAGAAATGGAAATATCTGCCAGTTTTAAAGTCTTGAAAAGAACATAGTGCCTTCAATTCTTATGTTAAAAAAATTATATGCAGGTCTAAAATAGGAACAAAATTTTTACTCGGAATATCGATGCTAAATTTTAGTGCATTTTAAATATAAATAATAAAATGTAAAGTGAACAAGGGGAATTTACGTCGATCACTCAGATTGTAAGGTAACTACATTGAATGTATGTTGAACACTGTGAATGTAAGGTGAAGACGCTGAAAGTAAGATGAAAATTTCAACTCGGGTTATTGTGACGAAGGAAATGTATGAATGAGAATAATAAATATAATCCAAGTACTGGACGATGTAAACGAGTTTTGTAAAAACAAGTTTTCAATAAAACTCGGGTATAGATGAAACGTATTATAAAAATATTTATTATGTAACGTATATTTTTGTTGTTGTGTTTTTTTTATAGATAAATACGTGTCAAGGGGAGAAAAATCGCGGTCGATTTTTGTATGTGCCATCAGTATGTATAATGTCCTCGAAGGATCCTTCGATCGCATCTGCACGACGATCCCCTGAAGGTAAAATATATTTCCTTCCTCACTTTATCTCACGCTTCTTTTCAAGGTAATGGATCAGGTAAATATACATCAACGGACGTGGCTTTATTCGACCATATAGAATATGGATCCTCACAACGAATTCGACCTTCTGGCTCGTTGTACCCTTCAATGTAAAAGCAAAATGTTAAATAAATAAATGAATGAATGAATGTCTAAATAAATAAATAAATAAAAATTTTATTTAGAATGGTTCAACTTTTTTTCTTCCTCTCCATGAGATCTCAAAGAGAATTTTAATAATTTAATATATAGTTTGATATTAATAATAACAAATGGATATATTAAATTAAATATAGTGAATAAATAAATATTTATTGATATTTTGAGTTGGAGAAAAAAATCAGCAAAAATAACAATGTGAAAATTTTCAGAAAATAAATAAAAAAAATTAATATAAATTATAATTAAACGATTGTTTATTTTATTTCACAGCAATTTATGAATAATATTAATTTTTATTATAATTTATAAATAGATATACTCAAACAAATAATTAAAGCATTAAAAAAAAACATGATAAAAAATAAATTATAAATATAAATAGCCTAAATTTTTCATCATGGTATTTTATTTTCTGTAAAGTCAACGACTAAATTTGCAAATTCGACAATATACATTTCATGCTAGTTTTACACGTTGTTGCTTGTCACTTTAATTGGCTAGTGAATAAAATTGTGATGAGAGAATATTAAATTATGTACACACACACACACACAAACATGTAAACATATTTATATCAATACGCAAGAGGTTTATTTTACATGTGAGAAAAGACAACAAAGCTTCAAAAGTTAATTTTAGTCGAGGCGAGAGACACGCGTCCCAAAAATAGCACATGCACGATACGAAGAATGATGTGAAAGGATAAGATGAGGAAGAATACTGTACAAAAGAGAAAACTGACGGCGGAGGAGGAGAAGGAAGACGAGAATTAAGAAGAAGCAGAAGAAGAAGAAGAAGAGGGGCATCTGTTGCATCGAGCCAACCACTACCATGACCAGGTGCTAGCCACCTTCCGTGTCTCCCCTTCAGTATTCATATAAAAAAAAATCTCCTTACTCCCCGCGCGCTCCGCCTACTTGTTTTATTCCTGAGATTTCCACCATCTGCAGTCTGCAGTCCACCACCTTTTCATCCCTCCCCTCATCCTCATATCGTCTCGTCATTCTTTATATACTAATACTAGCTGCTTATATATTTCCATGCATGCAATAATGTACATCGTCGATTTCCCTTTGATATTAATACTTGATCTTATTTATATATTCTTCCTCACTGCACTAAGATATATCTTCAATTTTTTTCAATTCAAAATTCTTTTATATTCCATCTTATAAATATATATTCCGTTCCCTCATACGAAAATAAAAATAAAAAAATTTAGGTTAATTATATCTTTACATTCGAATTCATAAAATAATTAATTCATAACATGTAATATACATCAGACCTTGTTATGTATCCACATCAATAGTATCATCCATTTTGTCAACAAACAAACTAAAAAAAATTCATAGAAATTATTAACTTGTAATCAGAAATTAGTTTAACGAATATTTTTATTAATAGAAATTATATTTGTATATTAAAAATATAGTAGATATGATTTATCTGGCTTTTCTCGATGGTGCCGACGATCATTTTTGAGACAAGCAAAAATAAAAATAAAAGGTTTTTATATTATACAAGCGGAAGTGAGAATGTTTGGCTTGAGTTAAAAAGTCGTCCCTGTATCCTCTCTCCTTTCTCTTCCATCGTTCATAAATTATATTACGCGATTGCGGGTGAGTATATGTATATACATTAGTGTGTGGTGTGTGTCATGAAAACAAGATTAAAGCGTGTGCGCCAGAAATTTATATATATATATATACATTATACATACATGTATCACAATATGCGTCGGTGTGAGTTTTCGTCCCCAAGTGAATCGTGAGAAGTGCGCACGTAAGAGCTGCCACCGATTGAGTTTTGTATGATGGTATTGTCCTAAGGTATATATCGCACTCTTTGTGGCATCCGGTTGTATTTCTAACATATATACATGTGTATATTGTTTCAAAATTATTGATTAATCGACTAAAACTATTAAAAAAAAAAAATATGAAATTATATATTTATATTTTGTGTAATTATTATTTATTGATATTTATAATTATTAAAAGAATTTGATGAATAAAAATTTCTCTAGTATTTATTTATAAATATATATATATAATCCAACATATTTTTAATTATAAATTGTTTGTATGTAATCTGATTTTAATTGTTTAATTAATTAATTTATATATTCATTTTGTTTTGACGATTTTAAAGTGGGAAAATTAAAATATATATGTTTATTTAAATATATATGTATGTATTTTTTTATATATTTATTAATAAACAAATTTTGGTTATTAAGAATATAATTAATAAAAATATTTATATATTATTTCAGAATTATTAATTAATATATTCTAAATTATTAAAATGAAAGAATTCAAATTCAATGAGCCAAAATTGGTCTAGTATTTATTTATAAATAAATATTCCAACATATTTTTAATTGTAAAATTTTTACATAATCTGATTTTATTTGTTGAATTATTTAATTTATGAATCCATTTTTTTTGTACATTTTTAAATTAAAAATTAAATATTTATTAATAACATACACATGGAAATAATCTTCTAGAATTATTTATTTATTACTAATAATTTATGTATAATATATTCAGTGACTTTTTTCTTTTTAAGATTTTTAAGGGAAAAAAAATTATATATTTATATTCATGTATAATAATTTGCATGTATATGACAATTGTGTTTCTTTGGTCCGACCACAAAAGTACAATTGAGCAATTACAAAGTTATTATATTGTACACAATATAATTTACTTGTTTCTTTTTTTTTCCTCTGCACATATGTCACGACACATATATATACAAGATATTTTTCGCTCGTCACACTCCATCATCGCTAACACAATTCAGTACATATATGTAATTAACTTTGACTTTGACCTTCGTCACCCAGTGTGAGGTTAATTGCATTCGCATCAATTGCTGTACTTGTTTGTATATGGAGTATATATAATGATGACAGATAGGTTAATATGAGAAAATAAAATGTGACGAGTATATAAAATCGTGTGGGGAAAAATGAGGATTTTTTTGTTTAAAAAAAATCGTGCGAATTAATTTTGGGATCAATTATTCTGTAAATTATCTATTCTATATTCCATAGTTTATAACTAAAATATTAATGTTTAATAAATTATTTAAGAAAAAAAATGAAAAAAAATATTCAGTTGTAAATTTACAAAAATAAATTTGTTTATAAGAATTATATTTAATAAATTATTAATATAGAAAAAAATAAATTAATATTCATTTATTAATTATTGTATTTTCAATTGTGTTGCTTTTAAAAAAAATAAAATATTAATTATTAATTAATCACACCATAAAAAAAATCCCTTATTTCTATAATCAAAAATTAATTAATTCTAAACATAATAAATTTATATTCAATAAATTATTCTTTCTAAAATAGAACAAATATATTAACTTCAGTATATCAACAAAAAATATCTGCATATTTTTCATAATTAAATAAATTAACAAACACTTATAGAATATATTATAATAAATAAAATTCTATTTAATTAAATATTGAACGAGTGAATAAACATACATACATACATATAAATTAATATCTAGATTATAAATTGCAAATAAGAAACCCGATTCCTCCCAGTGAACAAGAGTTATTTCCCTTATACGCTTTCCACCTACTCATTATACTGACACATATGCATAAATATAAAAAATATAAATACGAAAGAAAAAAAAATAAAAACCAATTTCATACTAGCTTATAAACACACATTTGTATTCGTCTTGAATTTAATATTCCTCCTAAAACTTTCGCGGACCTCTACATAATTCCACATTAATTATTCTCCACATCGTCACCGCAATTATATCGTTCCGCAAAAATTCCTCTATTAAATTTCCACCGTTTCACATCGATAATTCCACCCGTACTAAATTAATTACCATCACAATATTCCTTTCCTCAATTAATCAAACATCATCTCCATCTAATAAAAAAAAAATATTCCTCAGCAATAAAATAACAAGAAGAATAAAATAATAAATAGAAATAGAAATATAAATACATACACATGGCGTGAAAAAAAGGGCAATGAATTTTTATATCCCACGGTCTTTTATTTTTTCTTTTTTATCTTTCCTCTTATATATACATAAATACAAAAATATATCCATATATATAATTTTTTTTTCTCATTTTCTGATGGCACAGAGGTTAAAAAACATGGGGGCCATAGGCGTGGGAGAAGACCATAAGGCAAAAGAGAACGAGGATCGAAGGCTGATGCTTTTGCGCCGAACAGCAGCTGTGATCCTCACCCTGCAGCCACGCAACCCTTTCTTCTTTTCCGAACTTCAACTTCATCTCCTTGTTCTCTCTGTATTTCCTTCTCCGTCAGAGATATTTATACACATACATTATTCCCTTTATCTTCACTAGTGTGTGCTTGTAATATACTGTACTATATTGCCATTTGTTCCGGCCCAGTTTATATATATTCAATCGAAAATTGAGGTGGCCGCACGTCTTTTATTTCAACTTCCCCTACAAATACTAAAAGCCCAACTTCAACATCCGTTTCTTTTCAATGTCACGGTCACTTTATTGCTTGTACTCTAAATTCTTTTTTATTTTTTTCTTCCATGTATATTTTTCTTTCACTTCAATTATCCAACTACCACAACTGCAGATAAGAAGAAGAAGAAGGAGAAAAAGATGAAGAGTGGATAAGTCACCACAACAAAATAAAATAAAACAAAGAAGAAAAAAAATGTAAACAAAAACATCATTCTTTTTTATTTCATATACACAATGTATAAAATTTTGAAGATGTATACATGCATATGTTCTAAAGAAGATGCAAAAAAGAAATATAAAAAACACACTTATATATACATATAAACCAAAATATATACATATATACAAATGTATAATAATAATAATAATATTTGTGGCGTATAATAGAAAAATGAAACCAAGTGTTCTCTTGAATTTTGAGTCTCTCTCTCGTCTCTCAGGAAGTCGTCAAATGAAGAACTATTCTGAATGTGCAAAAATGCAGATATATATATATATTTATATATATATAGACACACCTGCCTGAGTGAAGCTCGCGCGCGATGAGAGTGGCATGTGCCTAGAAAGACCGCACCAAAGTCTTTCTCGTGCATTGTCCTTCTTTCTTTTCATTTTTATTTTTTTTTTCAACGCTCGTACAGGGCAACTGGGCAGGCGTGTATCACATATACATATACATATAATGCGTACATATATGCGCGAGTCAGGTAGTAAGGTGGGCACCGGTGGGTAGGTGCAGCAATATAGCCTGGATCCCAGTGTGTTAGCAGCGTGGGAAGCTACGGCAGCTGAGCTCAAAAACGCCATCGAAAAAGAGACGGCTGCAGCCTGGCTCTTCTTTCCTCTTTTGCTTCTCTCGTTCAAATTTCAATATGTATATATATTTTTTGATTACCATTATCATCATTATCATCATGAGCACATCGATTGAAGTATAATAAATGAACTGCACACTATTTTTATGATACATTTGTATATACTGTGAATGAAAATCTTGTATTGCAAGGTATGAAAAATTTTTAAATATATACATGTGGGGTTATTAAATTTGGAAATGATATTTATAACTATGGTTTGATATTGATAGTTGTGGAAATGGCAATTATAATATAATAAATTAATTATATTTAATTAATATATTAATTTAATAAATTGATATTAATATCACGTATTAATATTAATTTAAATATGAATAATTGAGATGAAACATTAATTGTTAACATTATATATTAATTATTATTATTATTATGAAATAACAATTGTTAATATAATATATAAATTGTCAACATGATAAATTTAATTGCCAAGGAAAAATATAATCGAAAATAAATATTAAAAAACTCCCAAGTATATCGTGCGAAATAAAATATTCATATTTACAATTTAATATTTAATTTTTAAAAATAATTACTAATAGAAAAAAATTTTTTTTTTATTTAACCGTCAAGACCTTTGAGATATATATATGAAATAAAAATATTATGCATACGCTTTGGTTGGTTTAATATTATAAAAGCAAATTTTTTTTAAATGTGCGCGAGCGTGTGAGAGTCGGATTAGTTTCTTCGTTGAATTTTTATAATCCCACTGTTTGAACAGGAACTCGAACAATTAATAATAAACGTAGTCCCCAATGCCATTGAATTACATTCGGGACAGGATGTCCTCGGAGGATATGGTATGATTCTAATACATATACATATAAATATATATAATCATGTATAGTCTCTGTACTTTGTCATAGGTATATACAGATGAGGAGAAACCATCTACCACTATTCCATTCTGCTTGTTTATTTCTCTCCCTTCATTTTTTTTTTTATATACATTTTATATATGTATAGATACCCTTGAAGGGATTTTTCAGTTTCCCCTTGATATCGTGCCTCTCTTTTTCTTTGTTCTGTTTGCTTCCTCCTCCCTCGTCATTCCCGCTCACCAGCCCAGTCTTTTACACCATACACACTTTATATACACTATACACACTTTGGCTTACAATGAACCGTGACAAAATAATCACGTACCTGGACATTTATTCTGCCTTGTGTGTTTAGACGTATAAATAAATATATAAATCACATTTTATCTTTTTCTTTCGCTCATCGCCACAGTCTTTTTTTCGTTTGTTCACTACAATATCGTGTAGTGACAGTAGCAGTCGTTGGCTTTTGTTCAATTGTTCATCAAAGAGCTTTGAGTTAATCTCTTGGGTATTTATTTTTGTGCGCATTTTGTAACAGACAAATGTGATGTAACTGAATTTTTTTTTGAGATTATATTTATATTGAATTTATAATTATAAATAGTACAGTTTTGTAATTTATTTCCTTTGTTTTATTATTGTGGCGGGAATTAAGAGAATGCATGAATATTAAAATTATATTGAGTAATAATTATTGTGGGTATATAATTAAATTTTGATTTTGAGAACAGCTGGATTATAATACTTGAGAATTAATTGACGAATTTTCAATGCAACTTGAGGATATTTGAAATAAAAAAGCAGATGGTAAAAATTTTCACAATATCTTCACGAATATATTAATTATATTCGATGATAATTATTCAAACAAGTTTATTTGATTCAATTTCGCGAGATATTTTTTTAATATATTCCTCTCGATACTTCCAAGGTTATAATTAATTATTCAAAAATCTTTTCCAACTATATCCTCAAAGACGATTAATAATTAAAACAAAAAAAAATTAGTAGCTAAAAATTTAATTCTAATATATTTCCTTCTGTTAATATAATTTCATATCATCAACCAACAAATAGTTCTTTAAAAATTTAAATTCAATTTAATATTTATTCTAAACAATAAATAATAAACAAATGATAATTTATATATTTATAAATATTATTTTTCCACAACAAAAATTTTAATAAATAAAATCCAATCTCAAAAAAATTTCCTTCCTCTTTGAAGCACGATAAATAAAATACTGGACCAATAAAGAATCGAGTCTGTATGTATGATTACTACAAGAAAAAGTCTCGAAAAAGTGGCGGAAGTGGCCCCAGTGTGTATAGGAATTGCGACCACCTTCACTTCCGTTATATTGAGCCATTTGAAACAAGACCACCACATCTACACTGAAGATTTATATACATACATAAAAAATATATACATGAACTCACGTTTACTCTCTTCTCACTCGTTCGTTATTTACACTGCATCAATGCCTCTTTCAATATTAAAATATATACACCCTTGGCGTCTTGTACACACGTGTTGCCTCAGGCCAACTCCACCAATAGTCTTCTCACTCGCTCATTCATATTGGTCTTCTTCGACTTTTTTTTTTCTTCCGGATATACTCGTACAAATGAAATCCTCAGGCGCCCAAACTGAAAGAAAAAAAAATAATAATAAAGAAATAAAGAAGAAACAAAAAAAAGACATGAACACTGCGGCACACAGATTCAACTCATACAAGGTGGCAGGCCAAAAATAAAAGCGACCCTCTTTCCCTCCCTTCCTTCCTTCCTTCCTTCCTCTCTTTTCTTCCTTACACACAGTATTTCTTTCATATAATATGTGTTTATTTTTTTTTTTTATTGTTTTCGTTCAAATAAAATCTAAGGAATATTATTGACCAACTGTCCATGATTTTCTCTCAGTAATAATTCAAATAATAAATCCAAAATAATTATTTTTTCACTTGTACTAAATCATCGATTTTTTAAAAATGTTGGAAAATTATTTATAGAGATGAAATAATTTTTTTTCAGGACAATACGCCATTTTTATCATTGTTAGAAATTTATTATACATTATTTTTATACACCATTGCAGAAGTGGACACTCAACATCGTCTACTACGTGATTTGAATTTTTATTTTATTTATAAATATATATATACATATAAATCGTGCATGCACATTTATATACACGCTCACACATCAATTTAAAAATGTTATTCAGCAAGCAATGCGCACACACGTTTCGTATTCTCTCACCAGTATTATATTGTTTATCATGATTTTAGGAATAAAAATGAAACGTGAAAAATGGCACAAAGTATAAATTCAAATACTATATATTTTTGTGAACGTGCTGAAGTGCAAGCTCTGACATATGTCGAATAAATTTCATATTTTATTCAACAATGTACGACAATACAATATTCTCTCATAAAATCGAATACTTATCAATCATGTATATATTTGCGCACTTTTGTAGTTTATATACATATAAGAGATTATAAAATAAATCACACACATAATCCCATGATAAAATATAAAATATAATTCTAACAAATAAAAATCTCCTCATCTCTCCATGTGGATATAATAATTTTACATAAACGAAAACGTAACAGCCAACACAACAAATAACTTTGTTACAAATTCTTCGAATATATATTTACTTGTGTAAATTATATAAGTCGTCGGTCATGTAAATACCCATGGCAAAGTACCAAAGCTCTTTTTGCGTGTGAGGGTGTAGTTATTTTAACACGTACAATATTTCTGTGTCAAAAGCTTTTTCATTACGAATTAAGAGATAAAAGCAAAAAAGAATATAATTTTTATTTTTAAATTTTCGAGCTTTCGGCTGGAAATATACAGAAATATGCAACAGATGTTTTTTTCTCCCCCTCTTTGGCTTTTGTATATAATGTATATCTATGTATAATACAACCACCACACAATGATTCATCCCTTACAAGAGGACCCATTAAAATATGGTATTACATATTTAATTATCCTTATAATTATGAATCTTTTGAGATTTTAATTAGTTCTCAATGTCCATCAAATCGCGAGAAAAAATGACTTATTGAATATTTTCTCATTTTAAAGTTAAAAATATTTTTGGTTTTAATATTCATTCGTGTCTTAATAATATTGCGCAGATTTTTATAATTGTTGATAAAAAATTATAATTTAAATAATAAATTAATTCCATACGCGAAACAATAAAAAAAAAATTATAAAAAGACATATTTATTTGATTGAGTATTAAAATTAATATAAAACTGTTTCGCAATTTAATTAAAATTTTTTATTCAGAAAAATCTTTATTTAAGAAATAAATATATATTTATATTTATCAAAAAATAGATCAAAATGGAAGAAAAATAATTTAGAATAATGTTTTAGTAGTTTATTTTATATAAACGCATTTGTGTATTTTTTTTTTTCACGAAACTTACACAAAAAGTATGATGAGAATTTAATGGAATAAAAAGACGCGACGACAGGCCTGCCAATCACAAACCACTGGGTCCGACGGCAGAGAAGAGAAATAACAGCAGCTGCAACACCCGATACGTATCGCAATGAGAAACGAGACGAACAGTTTACGTTAGTGTGGTCCTCGCAGGTAAATAGGCCTGGCAAAAAGCCACCAAAGAGCGACAACAAAAAGAAACGAAACAAACTTCTATCGGCGGACCCAGAGGATATCGAAACAATCCTCGGGTTCTTTCGGGATTGCTCGTGTACAGTCGGGCACGTGGCACGCGTGCTTCTTCATCCCCACTTCACTAAACCGTCTTTTTTTACTAGGACTTTTATTTTATTATTTCTTATTTGTCTGCTCGCTCCAAACTCTCAAATAAACTTAAATCAATCCTTTAAACACGCATTTATAAATACCATCTCATCTTTTTTTTATATTTACTCATTTATTATTACGTTGCTATGTATCTAATAATCGTTGAGAAATATAAAAAACTTATTGACAACCCGCTTATATTTATTGTTAAAAATTATAAATCACTAGATATAATTCCCCAGCACGTTTTTGAAATTTGTTTGATAAAAAAAAAAATTAAATAAATTCCTATTTATATTTATTTCATTATTCACATCACCACATGTAACATAAGTCACAATTTTCATTGCACATCACAACAATATAATACTCTTTCTTTATATTTTTCTTTTAAAAAATAGAAATAAATAAGCAAATGTAAAAAATAAAATACAAAAAGCCCTCCCATATTAGAACACACACAGCGTTTATATTTATTTCTAACGCCTCTTCATTAATATTCAAATCATGAGCATATATGTTTGTTACATAGAAATACATATTCATTATTATAACCATTTATTTGTTTACTCATATATCCTCATAGTGATTTAATAGAAATATAAATTCAATATAAAAACACTTAAATATCCATATACCGACACACGTGCCAAAAATTTTCTCTTATATAAATTAAAAACATTTCTATTTAACACACACTATATAAACATCATTCACGCGTCTATTGTTTGTAATTGCCCAAACAATAAACAATAAAAAATCTACAACAAAATAAATTAATTCATTTATTTGAATTCATGACAAACGGCAGTAGTAGATAATTTTTTATTCCACAGTTGTATATATAATTATTATCTTCACTCAACAAAAATTATTTACATACAAATATATATAAAAAAAAAGTTGATAACATATATTTGATACTTTTCATTTCATCCTACTACATTATCCTAACAAAAAAAAAAATATAAAATAAATGTATCCGTATATACCTGGAGAAAAAAAAATAAGAGAAATATATACATAATAGCTATATACGCTGGTGTATATTTTTGAGAGACTGAGAGTGGCCGGAAGCTCGTGGTGGGAAAGTAAACGTCGCTGAAAGTACATATATATATACACAAGTAAACATATATAGGTAAAAGAATGAATTGTGTATGCAGTGAGTATATGAACTATCACATTCTGTGGGAGAACATTTGCCAATCCCATATTATATGGGAATGTTTACCATCCTTATGTATAACTAACAGCAATATGTGCGCGACATGAAAATAAAAAGAAATAAAGAAGAAATGTAGACAACACTGCACCATTTGTAGTAAATTATAATTATTTTATATAGTTACTGCATGTATAAATTATATTAAATGCAAGTACATGTGAAAAGTATTTATAAATATCAATGCAAAAATGTCTTGCGTAATTAGTGGAAGAATGAATGGAATATTGTAATTAAAGTGTTGGGGATTATTTCAGGTGATAAAAAAAATAAAGGGAAATTGCGTGACGATTTCACGTGTTGTGTCGCGCGCTTGACCTCATTGAAGCTTTGCCCTTAATATGTATTGTACACATTGCAAGAATGTAAGTATGTAGGGGCGCAGAAAATAATAAATAGAGAGTTAAATATTTAAGTGAATGGATTTAACGCATCGCTTTTAGTAAATAAAAATTTTTAAAGTCAAAGTTCTATCCTCAAGTTTTTTTTCCCAGTGTTAATATTAATAAAAAAAATATTATCAATAGTAAATATTAATTAATGATAGAATGAGAATTATTAAAATGAATATAAATTTTTTATTCAATTGGTTTTAAATATATTTATTATTGCAATTTTGAATAGAATAATATGGTAGTGGAGATGGGAAATATAAGAAGAAATGGAACTAAATAAAGTGTTGATAGTCGATTGTTTTATTAAAGTATGCTAGTTTATATTTTCATTCGTGACGAAAATAAATAAAAGTAAAGATTGGCCATGTGCGTATGCGCGCGCGCCGGAAGTGGTTCGCCGTTTGCATCTGGCTATATGTATATCCCCCCAGGTTGGTTTGACCTGTTGAACCACCTCGTGACCGGAAGTGTATACCCTATACGATGTACATGCATGTATGATGTATCAACATAGTTCTCTCTTCATCACATCACTCTCGGCTCGTGTATATATCCCTTTTTATTTTTTTTTTGCCATCAGTGTGTATGTATAATATGTATGTATGTAGAGCAAGTATTCGAAGGATAAAGAGAACGAAACGACGAAAAATTCATGTATTCATACACGTTCTTTGCAGCAACAATAACAATGGCTTCTTTTT
>JAQQBR010001833.1:7560650-7603015 GCA_030347285.1 Microctonus hyperodae
AAATGAAGATATATGTGCGTTCTTTCACAGAATTTTTTTTTATTTTTAGTTTCATAAAACAAAAAAAAATTTTTTTTTTTCATGATTATTATTGTTATTATTCATCTTGATTTTTTTTCCCTCCTCAATCTCTTTCACAAGCAATGTCGGTGTATTTTTCCCCCCTTGGATTCCCTCGTATCAGGATCGTGGAATCCCTGCGATTTGGCCATTCCTTTCGGCGTCGATCCACACGAGAAATAAAGAGAGAGTGTGCGAGACACAAACA
The DNA here is from genome assembly GCA_030347285.1 of Microctonus hyperodae. Classification (NCBI taxonomy): domain Eukaryota; kingdom Metazoa; phylum Arthropoda; class Insecta; order Hymenoptera; family Braconidae; genus Microctonus; species Microctonus hyperodae. Next base: position 7,560,919 of record JAQQBR010001833.1, read on the forward strand.
TGGCGACTATAAATACCACCGTCGTCGCTTATATTCGCGCACGACGACGACGTAGACGGAGACGACGGTCTCTATACACGAGTGTGCAAACGCGACTAAAAAGAAAAAGCGCAAAGTAACATGAATAAAGAACAAAATAAAAATAAAAATCCCAAACTATTCTCTCTCTTTCTCACCACCTCCTTTCAACCTATTAGAGGTTAGGGATCTTCAGGAATATATTTATACATATATATAATACTTGATTGTGGCTTCTTGTGGCATGGCCAAGGTCGTGCCTCTTTCTCTATCTCTTCTTTCGTTTTATTCTTTACCAAACAAACAACAACGAGATAGAAAAGACAGAGAACAAATAATGAAATGTCCGCGCGCGGTAAAGCACACTCACACACACACACACACACAAATATATCCACCTTCTTCTTTCCAACCCTTTTCATTCGATTGATGCTATCTGAATGTATATATACTGGCTTTAGTTGGCGACTATAAAATTCCCTGCGGGAGTACGTCGTCGATTAATTTAAGTCTAAAGCAGTTTCAACAGAGAAAGGGAGAGAATGAAAGACGAAAGAAGGGTTTGGAATGTGCACAAAGTCTTTATAGTATTCCTTTTATCCACACACTCTCTCAATACTATTTCTCTCTCCAGCAATTCTCCAGCAAATAAATATAAATCTATATATTTATATACATATGTATCTATATTTATATATAGTATGTATAAATGTTGAGTTGTTGCGCATACGCAGCCTACAGTATGAAGCAAAATGTTTGCTACTGCTCGCATGCAATTGCTTCGTGGCTCAGAGCCAAATGCAAAGCCTTTGGATATATTTCCGGACTGGACAACCTCTCTCACTTTAACTTTTGCCCACTCACACTCATACAATCATTCTAAATCACATAAACATGTATTTTGCGTATAATTCTCCAACATACACGTGACACAATTTCATTTAGCCTTGCACTCTTGCGCATATTAGGAATACAATGTTAATGCATATATTTAGTTTCATTTATTTTTTTTTTTTAATTTTATTTTTGACGTTTAATAAATGATGTATGGATGGTTGGATTAGTGTGTGTGTGTGTGTTGTAAGGATGTTGGGTAGTCGTGAGGGACGAGATCGACCTCTTGTGGTGAGTTGCCTTAACCTTTTGAATTTTTTTTTCGTTTCAGCCCGCTGCTTGCCCGGATGCGACGAGCAGCACGGACATTGCAGTCAACCCAACCAATGCACGTGAGTATATGTTTATTTATAAATATATGTGTATGTGTGTAATAAACCTATGGAGACATTGGTATATGATGTTGGATAGAGGTGATTGTGTCTTTTATATAAATTAAATGATAGGTTTTTTATTTATATTTAGTTTTGTCAAATTATTTGGTGTCGTTATTTTTTTATTTTTTTATTTGGTCTATGTGTAGTATGTGCATATAGATACACACAGGTCAGTGGAAAAATTCAAAGTATATATGTGTATTATTATTTATTTATTATTTATTTTTTTTGAATTGTTTCCGTTTCATTGGAATATCCACTCTATTTCACTTCTTGTCTCTTTATACACTCTCCTCTTGACTCACCAACGGAATATTTTATGTTCTTTTATACTTTAGAAGAATAATAAAATAAAAATATTGCAAGAAAAAAAAATAAACACGACCCACGCGACTCAAAGAATCGCATACAACTCGCCATAACGTGCATATTGCTATTTCGTAACACGCCTGCACCTATCTCTATTCTGCTTACGTTTTTATAATGCTGTAATATATATACATTTCTGTATGAAACACATCTAAATATATATGTACATGTGGAGAAAGGCATTTGATTTTATAGGAAGAATCAATAGGGAATTTATAAATGTATAAAGAAAATACAAGAAATTTTTTAAAAAGTATCTAAACACTTGATACAAAATTTTATTTGTCATATTTACAATTGAAATAACTGTATAATATAATAATATAATATATAAACATGAATGGAAAGAGAAAAAAATGATGAAAAAAAAAAAAAAAAAATTGTGAATCTCGTCTGGCGACTTTAACCCGAGCTTACGAGTTAACTCGATCATCTAATTACTTCTCCGGGCGAGGTTAATTGTCACAGAGTGAATGTGAATGTCGAGACAATGAACGATATATGTTATAATGTAAAAGAGGAATATATACCTACACACTAAAGAGAATTAGACCAATGGATAAGGTAGATGTAAATAGAGAGAAAGGAAAAAGCGAAAAATGGTAATAATAAATAGAGTGAAAAGAAGTGAAAAAAAAAAATAAAAACTATGCGGAAACGCAGGAGTTGAGACGCACCCTCAAGCGTTTCGCAGAAGAAGTACGTGCTGTAAATTCGTCGTCCGTTTAAAACCTCCACTCTCTCACTCTTCAGTTATATATATATATTCATTCAGACATTATATATGTATGAAGAAGGCGTATGATACCGTGAGAAAGTCGCGGGATCGGTCCCCATTCGAATTACGTGAAAGAATCGCGTCGGTGTGTCCACCGACAGCCCTGCCGCGATTGAAATTTCGGAGTCTCTATCGTTCGTGTGTCGAGTGTGAGCATCAAAAAAATAAAAAGTAAAAAAAAAAGGAGCGAGAGCGCAATGGATAAAAGAGGACACACAATGCACGGTGGGAGCTGAATACCGATTAACCATTTGTGCGCCCATGCACACATACACACTCTTTCTCTCTTTCTCTGTTCACAATCTATGACTAACAGAGAGAAAAAAGAACTCTGGTGGTATATATAAAAAGAAGAAAAAAATTAAATGAATAAAAATCAAAGTTGAAGAGAAGAAATAAAAAAAAAAAAAGAATAATCACGCATACACAAATCTCTCAACTATGTTCGGTCTGTTGCCGTCCGGATTGCGTTCTTTCTTGACTGCTTGCTGCTGCAAATCTTTTCGTTTTGGCGTCGGTATAACGCCAAACGTGTGTGTTCGTACATAACCTATACACCCGCAGCGCTCTCAACGGTGCACCCGGTAACCCTTACTCGCTATGGACCACCTAACCTCACTTTTTATTCTCTTTTTCTTCCTCCCTCATGTTTTCCCCCATGTGTGTGTGTGTGTGTTAAGAGTCCGGTTTGCCTCGACTCAACTTCGCCATTGCCTCTTCTTCTTCTTCCTCCTTCAATCCTCCTTTATTCAAAAGGTATACGGGATTTAATGGTATAGTCATGCGACGACGGCGGCGGCAGCAGCATCGCACTAGTGTGCAAAATCGCCGTGTATTGTGCGAACCAGTGGCGGCAGCAGCATCACCATCATCATCGTCGTCATCGTCATCATCATCATCATCATACTACAACCATCACCATAACAACTGCACCACCAGCAGAAGCAGCAGCAGCAGCAGCAGAAGAACCAACGGCCCCGTGTTCGCGTATTGGCGCAGTAAGGCGATCGCTGGCGCGCGCGTCCCCGCGTCGTATACCCAACCATACTACTCACACATATATACACAGACACGTGAGGGGCCCGTAACCTTTCCTTGACCCGCATACTGAACGGCTGTGCCGTGGCTCGAACCGTGGGAACACTACTCGACGACTCATCCCCACTCGGCCATTCGTCCGGCATCCCTGCTCGCTCTTCTCTTCGTTTTCCTTCCACCATCTCTCTTTCTCGATACCCATTCCCTTACAGCCATCCAACTCTATACTACCTCCTACTTCACTACTTTCAGCTCACCTCTCTCATATAACTTCACGTTCTATCCCGCCTTTACTCTTCACTTCCCGCACTCGGTACATACCTTTTTTCTCTATCTATCTATCTATCTATCTATCTATATATGTATGTATGTATTTAAACTCTCTTTGTCTTTCTTCGTTTCACCCACCCGAGACTGCCGTTTCAGCCTTTCATCTCTCTGTTCGATGTGTTATTCCCTTCTCTATATACAGAAGAATCCTGGACGACGTAATGGCCGACCACATCCTCTATCCTCTTTCATATCTTCTTCATATATATATATATATATGTGTATATGAATATGCTCTATGTATCCCTCCAATGTTCTTTTCGTCTCGTCTTTGGGAGTAGTCCATAACATAATACGTATGTATATATCTTTTGGTCCTTTCTTCCTATTTTTTTTACATTTTTTTTTTCACTTCTCTTCCTTCCGCTCTTTAACCTCTCATTCATTTTTTTTTTATTTTTGCCTCGAGTAATATGCTTATACTCTCACTCATCATCATTGTAATTTACAAAAAAAAAAAAAGTTCACATCTATATGTCTATATGTACATGTATATAAATATATCCGTGAGAAAAAGTATACACCAAATATAATATAAATAATTTTTATTAGTATGTGCGTATATTTAATGAAGAATTGGAGGATGAAAATATATTTTGGATTTTTTTTTTCTGATTACAGATGTAATCCAGGATGGACTGGTCCATTTTGCGATCAATGCGTGAGATATCCCGGTTGTCTTCATGGAACATGTCAAAAACCATGGGATTGCCTTTGCAAAGAAGGATGGGGCGGTTTATTCTGTAACCAGGATCTCAATTATTGTACGAATCACAAGCCATGTCTCAATGGTGGCACCTGCTTCAACACCGGTCAGGGCTCTTACACCTGCTCATGCGCGCCAGGTTTCAACGGCACCGACTGTGAGACACCAATTTCTGACTGTCAATCTAAGCCATGTCTCAATGGTGGCTCATGCACTATGACAGTAAATATTAATTCAACAACGCGCACTGTATCGCGCGCAATCAGTAGTAATACAAACAATAATTCAGCGGCTATGGAAAAATTATCGGCGTATCAATGCAATTGTCCGCCAGGCTGGTGCGGTCGTCATTGCGAAACAAGTACAAAATCATGTCGCGACACACCGTGTCATCATGGTGGCACATGTGTCGATGATACTAATAAGGGATACACGTGCCATTGCCCATCGGGTTACTCGGGTCACGATTGTGAAACGCAAGTGAACGAATGTGCACCAAATCCGTGCGTAAATGGCGGCACGTGCAGTGACAATGCCAATGGTTATCGTTGCACCTGTCCCACTGGTTTTACCGGAGAGCGCTGTGAGATTAATGTTGATGACTGCCAAAATGATCCGTGCTTAAATGGTGCCACCTGCATTGATATGATTAATCGTTTTCGATGTCAATGTGTGCCGGGTTACGTTGGACGTTTGTGTCAGGACAAAGTGGATTATTGTTTAGCTAAACCATGCGCCAATGGCGGACAATGTATTGCCGATACAAATGATTATCGTTGCGCTTGTAAACCCGGTTTCACCGGTAAAGATTGTAGCGTAGACGTGGACGAATGTAAAAGTTCACCGTGCAACAATGGTGGCTCATGCCGAAATCGTGTCAATGGATTTTCATGTGAATGCACTGACGGATGGCACGGACAAACTTGCAATGAGCCAAATAGTGCTGGTATAACAATACCCAGACCGTCAATGTCAATGAGTAATAATAACAACAATGCCGGTGGTGTACCGCCATCAGGTGCGAGTTATTGGTCTGGAAATTTATCACGACCGTCAGCTGAGGCGCGCGATGCTGGATTAACAACCGAGCATGTTGTCGTTATTGCAACATTATCAACAGCAGTGCCAGCTTTTGTTCTCGTTGCTGCATTGGCAGTGATGTGCATGAAACGACGACAGAAACGTGAGCAAGCGCGTGCTGATGAAGAGGCACGTTTACAAAATGAACGAAATGCAGTTCACAGCAGTTTGAGTAAACGCGCAAGTAGTGGCGGGGGCAATGGTACTTGCGTTAATACAAATGGAGTTGGTATCCACACTGGACATCAAGGTGGAATGATGGGTGTTGGTAATGTTATTGGTAACAGTTCAATTGGTATTGCCAATGGTGGTAATAGTGTTTGTTCATTGGGAACTGGTGATTCACACATGATTAAAAATACATGGACAGCAAGTAAAAGCATTAATAATGCCAGTGTTGTTGGACGTGATGATCTTGATTCATCATTTCAAACTGACAGTGGTCTTGATATATCGTGCGGTGGTTATAAACCTGAACCAGTACTCATGCCTGATGGTAGATCGAGAACACCGAAACAACTTAATACTGAAGCGGCGATGCATCGTGCGTCGCATCATTATACAAAAGATAAGGACATTGGTGTTGTTAGTGTTGGTGTACACGACGGCAAGAGGACGTCCATGTTCTCGAATAGCGGGTCGGATTCTTGTTGCGCAACGGAAGCATCATTGCTAAAGAGGCCGACGATAACAGACAGTGGTGGTGGCGGTGGTGGTGGTGGTGGAAGTGGTGGTGGTATTAATGAGGGTAGTTGTGGTGTTTATGTTATAGACGATCATTATAGGCATGACGCGACGCTCGCGGCGACCCTCGCCACGGAAGTTTAGTCGTGAAAATGTATATGTATTTATAAATAGAAATAATGATTCACCGTTGGAATTAAAATAAAAAAAAAGAGAAAACATAAAATCGAAAGATGAAGGACAATTTAAAGTGAAAACTAACTAGAGGAAAAAAATGAATAACAGAGAGAGACTATTATCAATTATTTTTTTTTTTGTCGTTAATTTCTTTTTTTCATTTATTGTAAATTTTTTTTTATTTTTCTCTTCTTCTCCCCTCGAATATTATTCGCACGTAGATAAATGTTTTGGATTTATTTTTCATATTCGGGTTCGTATGCAAAATTGACATTTCGTTTTCGTGATTTTGATAAAATTTAAAAATTGTAGAAAATGAATTATAAGCGATGCGTGCGAATAATGTGCGATGAGAAAAAAATTGAAGCAAATATAAATGCTTAAATAAATGTATAAATCTTGACAGACATAACTGGATTATGTCGTGCTGAGATTTAATTACTAAATGGAGAAAATAATGAAAGATGAAAAAAAAAAAAGAAAAAAAAGGAATGAGACGAAGAAAAGACGAAGTGAGAAAGAATAATGCTGTGTCCCTGGCGGTGAAATCTTCACCACCACCTAAACAAAAAATAATTATTTTATATAAAAATGTCCCTCGTTTATCCCAATATATATATACATATATAAATATAATTTTTTGACTCTAGGTATTTAATATTATCATGCTCGAAGCAGAACTTTGTACAGAATTTAATTTATTATTATTGTTATCTACTATTATTAACGAAAAGTGCGATCGATGTTAAGTTGAGACAATATAATATAATGTCGTGGGACTATTCATTTATTATTGATAAATAATATTATATCGCATTATCATTGTTCCAGTAATTTACAACTGCGTGCGAGCGATTTTCGTGTGATTATTCGTGATTTGAATGACGACATGTGTATGTGTTTATGTGTGTAGTATACATAAATTGTATGTATATAAATAATATTTTTTTTTTTTCGTGTCAAATGTGAAGACTGTCTGGAATTTCCATTTTTCTTTATTACATTTATATAATTCACATTTATATATTTTTTTTTGTTTCTATAATATTTTCGACTTCCCCTAAAACGACACGGATTTTTCGGCATGACATTTAAAGAAAAAATAAAATAAAATCCCTGGAATTATTTATGTGACTATGAGAATATCATTGGGCGTTTTTCGTTTCTTCCATTGACGGGACAAGTTGTTTGAAATTCGTGACGTTATATTATCTCTATTTCAAATAACTTGCCTCGAAAACAGAGAAATAAAAAACGTGAAAAAGTTTTTGGTCTCGCCGGATTTCCGGGTAGTCTTCACTGATATAGCAAAACTTTTGCAGCGAGCTTCCAAAAAGTTGCGTTCACTTCACAATTTTTTTTTTTCTTCTACACCCGCTCACTTCTTTTCTCTTCATATTGTGATGCATGTTCAGAAAGAACTTGCCTTCCATCCAAAATGTTTGTGACTTTTACGCGTTCGCGCGTTGTCGAGAAAAAAAGGGAGCACCAGGGTGTGACGGTGGCGGTGTAAGACGTCTGATCGTGTTTCCAAAAATAATTCTTAAAGAAAGAAAGATGACGTTGAGGCGTTCACTCGCGTTTCTCTTTTAAAACTCTTTCTACTTACTGCGATCGAGTGAAAGAGAGATGAGAAAACGAGCGACAGAGTAACAAAGTGTGTAATGTAAAAAAAAAAAAGAAGAAAATTTGGAGACATGATGTGTTGTCCTGCCATTGAAACCCCGCCGTGCATTTGCAAATGCGAGAAAAAAATAAATAATTCAAAGTCAAAATTAACGTAGTATGCAGACCAAAAGTGAAAAAAATGAAAATAGTGATGTATACATACATACATACATATTTATAAATATATTGAGGAAAAATCATAAAATGACGCACGAGTTATGCGACTCTTCGGGCATTCATATTTCGACATTTGCGACGTCGAGATTGGTCAACGGGTGGTTTATTTATTATATATTTAATACTATATATAAATTATAAATTATTTGCTTGTAATATTTTTTTGCATTTGTAAATGTTCTGTAATTATTCATGTATCTCACGTTTGTTTTTTCAAAATTTTGTTTCTACAACAACAAAAAATAATGAAAGAGAAAAAAAATTTTACCCATCATTGACAATAATCGACGTCGCCTTGTGAAATATATATAATATTTAAAGTGACAATTATGTGTTGTTATTGCGCGATTTATTGTGTAATTATTTATTTTTGTGAATTGATATATGATCTATGTCTGACTGGAGTATGATAATGTATTGAGATTTAAATATTAAAAAAAAAAAAAGTAAATGTAAAATAATATGATCATGATGACATTTATGTGTATTACGTGTTTGCGTGTATGATGTGCGTGTATGATAATGACGCTGTATAACAATGACGATGATAATGATGGTTAAAGTGAAGAGAGAAGATTGAAAGATAAAAAAAAATGCGCTGATTCGATAATGTTCCTGTTAAATGATAAATAATAAATGAAAAAATAAAAAATGAAAAAAAAAATAAATGATTAAATAAATAAAAATAAATCACACAAATGTATAACTAAGTCATGCTCTTGGAATAATAATCAAGTTGTATAATATTCCCCATGGAACTGACAGACGAGAGAGCACAGGTAGATGAGTTTCCGGCTTCACTTTTTTTCTATCTAAATTTTTTTATTTTTTACATTACTTTTTTTCCATTGAGTCCTGAAGAAAGAATTCAACGACTGTTACAGATCGTTACTCCAAGGCGGGATTCTCCTCTATCTCTCTAGACAATATATACGAATATATATCAAAGAAGAAAAAAAAGCTCTCTCGTCTTTCTCTTACTTCCTGCTGAGACACTCGATTTAACTTCAAAAACACCAAGAAAATAAAATAATTCATCTAACGTAATTCTGACTTTTCACCTGTCCCGTTAATCAACTTGCCAAGAGAATTTAAATTAATTAAACACGACAAAAAGCTTTGTACACATTATTAAATTATTATATTCATAATTATATACGAGGAAAAAAATTAAAAAACAATTATATTAAATATCGATTTCAATCTCAATTTTTGTACTTATTTTTCTTTTTTCTTTTGGACAATTGCATAATCATTGCCGGCGTTTGAGAATGATTGCTTTTGAATATTATAACTTTATCGTTATATATACCTCCGCGAATTTTCACATAAACAAATAAATATATATAAATATATATATATATTTTTTTTCGAGCGATTTCGTATGGAAAAAAATAGTAAATAAGCAGCAGACCCCGTGATATATTCCGCGAGTTATTATTTTTTATTTAATTAACTTGCGCGTAATTTTCCTCAATAAAAATTCATCGTATATATATATATATATATAGAAATATATATAAATAATTGTGTAATGTAATTGCTTGATCGTGTGAGGCAAATAAAAAAAACAAACATTGTGAATGCGTATTATTACATCGATCCATTGTAAAGACTTTCTCGTATATATCATAACTTATATGTAGTAAAATAATAAAAATCCACACACATACACAAACATTTTTTGTATAAAGCAACAAAAAAAAAATCAATACGATAATTAAAAGAATCTGTATATTTGTAGTAGAAGTGTACAATTTAAATAATAATATCTACGACCATATTATAATTAATTGCTTAAAACAACAAATAAAAAAAACACACACACACACACACATAATAATTCGTATTAATTGTAATTAAATACAATTGTCATTACCCAAATAAATTAAATAATTCGATTATCATTAATTAATAATATTATTATATATATTTGTGTAAATAGAATTGAATTGTCGAATATAACGATGTCGAAACAGAAAAAAAAATACTGTGAAACGAATAATAATGAATGATGATATAAATTAAAAACTATTGTTTAAATTATTATCACTTCCTATTTTTATTTATATATAAATATTTTATGTTTACTATTATTATAGTCATATTTATGTTGCGAATTTTTGTTTAGATTTATATTATTTGCATTAATCATTGGCGCCAATGTGATGACAGACATTCAATCATTTTCAGGGCGTGTTCTTATTACTAGTAGTAATAAGAACATAATCCCCCTTAATCGTACTAATTGAGCTATTTTTCCACCGCGATCCACCAGTGAATCATCAACATAAAATATGTATACATACACATACATCCATTAATCTATACATATATAAATATAGTCTAGAAGTTTTGTGCGAGAACCAGCTGCTAAATCACCTCAATTTATTCATTTTTGTTCTCACACAATTCCCATACACCATTGCAATTTTTATATTAATTTGTGAGACATAATATCACAGTTTTATTTTCGTCAAATATTAAAAAAAAAAATTTCGACATGTAATATAATTACTATACACTTTGTTTTTAATTTTAAAATTCAATGCGGACAAGGTTAATAAGTGCGAGAATGTATATTATATGTATATAAAATGACTGAGTGAATTTCTTCTCAAGCACAATGTCTTGCACTGACTCTGTCATTCCATTTTACCATAAATTACATCATTACATATACCCGCGGCTATGTATAAACATCAACCGCGTCATTTAATGGCGATGAGCCGATGTTAAATCAAGATATAAACATACATACAAGCCAATATATTCCGCAAGAAAATAATACAAAAATAAAATATACATGAACTCTTATATTTCATTGCGTGACTTAGTTATATTATCTAATTTATAAAATATTTTCATTACAGGTATTATTATATTCTTCAAGAATTACAATTAAAAATTTTTTTTTAATTATTTTCTTTCATACACTTTTATTCTCGCTTCTTTAATTTAATTAAAAGCATAAAGAAGAATATTCAAAAAAATATATTCTCAAAGTAAAGTTAACGATTGTTTCAAAAGTGCAATATCATTTCGTTTGCTCTTATATACATAAATATTCATCTGATGTGTATGAAAAATTTTTTTTATTCATAGATGTATTATTTATTTGCTCCAGAAGTATGAAGTGAGCGTACATTACACTCAACATATATTCAATGCAGTGTACATCACTCGTTTGGAAGGACTTTCACTTGCCCTCAGGTAAATCGTAAATGTTGAACAATGTATATATACATTTCCATATACTCTCCACTGATGATCATCACATTATACCTCCAATAATCATCATACACATTACATATATACTCACGTATATAATCCAAAATTAAATAATAATAATAAATTATAATAAATAATTGAAATTTATACACGAAAGAAAAATATTTTTCTAAAATTTTTATCATCAAGAAAAAATTGAAAATAAATTTAATTAATTAAATAAAATAATTGAGTAATGAATTTACTGGATAAATAGTGTATGATGAGATGAACAGAAGTCAACAGACCAATATGGCGGAAGAGGAAAAGGGATTGTTATGTGTATTTACAGTTTGTATCCTAATCGGGGCGTAGAGTCAAGCGATGCGAAAAAATTAATTGCCGGATGCAATCCAATCGATTCCCACGAATTCTCTCACTCTTCCTCTTTATAAAACATCTCCATATACATATGTACATGTATTTATGTATGTATATACTTTACATGCAACGAGATAGAGCCCCCGAATTGGTCCATTATCCTGCAACAAATAAACAAAAAAAAATTACTAAATAATATACAGAATTATAATAACACCAAAAATTGTTTTTTACACATACTGCAAGTGTCAAGTTGATAATGATGCTTTATGATATACATGAAAGAATCATCAAGAATATCGTACATAGATACTTCATAATAATCCTCATTAAATTATTAAAATACATTTTGAATATGTATGCGAAATTAATTAAAAATACATGTGCGAAAATGTTTTTTTAAATTCGACAATTCTTTTTCCCTTCTTGAATATTCTTCTTCTTTATATATATTTATAGATAGTACATATATGTCTATATAAGACAACGAGTTTATAAGTATAACGAATGTGTATACAGGAAAGATAGTCGATAGGGGTAAAGCAATATGAGGTACGGAACGGTACGGTACGGTACATTCACCAATGACCGAGTGGCACGGATCCTCTCATCTACTCTCGTCCTATGTCCTCTCTTTTACCTCAACACATACTTCTATTTTATTTAATACGTACATACAATAAATAATTTAAATGTCTATGTAGAAAATATTTATATAGGTACATAGGTATTATAACTTGACTTTTCGCGCACATTATTTTTCTCTTTTATAATATTACATGTGCGTTATTGCAATTCTTGCATGTTTATTTATTTTTATATGTAGAGTAGTGCTGTTGGATTATATTTATTTGCTCCTGGAGGAATTGCGCGCGTGAACAGATTGAACTAAAAATTGCAAGTACTTTTCTTCCGTGCAAACAGAGAGAAGTGAGAGGAGTAATGCAGAGACGAATTCGAGCTACGCGTCGAGCATCGTGATCTTTGACACTTGGGGGTCGCAATGCTCTCTATCTCTTGCTACTTCTCTATGAGAAGAGAGTGCTTGTGTATTTGTGTATGAGAGAGAGTGTATAGGTAATAGCTGTAGAAAACAGCAGCAGTGGAAACACCATCAGTTCATTTTTTTATGTATTATACACGCGAGAGAATTATTCTCCAATTTTTTCTTTTTTTTTTTTATTTACATACTGTTATTAGGAACAATTATTCGTTTTTTCTTGGTTTTTTATGTTGTTAATCAATTATATTTTATAAATTGCATTTTGATATTTTAGATGAAGAATATTCGAGAATTTAAAAATATTAATATTTTCAAATTAAATAATGCAGAAAATAATTTACAAGAATTTCTTGAGAATTACAGCAAATTTTTTTCTTATTCTTTTTGTATGTATATATATATATACATTGGAAGTAATTTATAAATATGACGTAGGCGCCACATAATTATATTTGTGTATAATCTATTGTTAAGTTTCCTCTTGAATGAATGAAAAAAATATTTTTTTTTCTCATCTAAATAATTGATTATACTGTTTCAGGGCCGTGTTCTATTCACGTTGCTATTGCATATAAATTTAAATTCTGTGAATTGTATAGTTTGAAACACAAATCCCACGATGCGTAAAACGTCCTTCAGATTAAATGTGCAATCGTGTTATACCATGACTATAGGTAACACTGTGTGATTTTTTTTTCCTTCATTTTCTCTATAGCATTCCAACTCCCCCGCGACGTAATTCACCCAAGCTATTACATTTTTACGAGCGACTCCTCCTTCATTGCCATCTTCCTCATCGTCTTTTTATACAGCCAATATATAACCACAAAGTTTTCCCATCGGAGCAAAAAGTCATATCAAAATTTAAAAATATATATATTTATATAAGTAAATCGCTTCCTTTCGCGTGTGTATATAAAAGCATTATTTGTATACGTAATCCTCCCGGATATGTATATTTATATTGAATTCAACTCACTGCCATGTGAATATGATCATCCAATTACTTATTTATTCTCTATATGGCATAAATATATATTTACCACATCAATGTATGACTCAAGGTCACAATTGTCTTGTAATTCCATTTTTTTTGCGTCATTTTGCAACGCTACTTTTCATTTCAATTTTTTTTTCCTCGTGCACTTTTGTAAAGCAAAACTTTATATATAGTTACTATACAAGCACGTACGTGCTTGTATTTATATTCTCATGACTTTCTCACATTGGATATTGACGCGACGATTAGAGTCCTTCGATTATATTCACATTTGCAATTGACGTTTGTATATAATATATAAATATTTCTTACAAATCATTGTATAATACGTAATAATTTTTCCGCTATTCCCATATAAAGAAAATAATTCCTCAACATATTACATCTTTATAAATAAATTCTTTAAATAATTTTACACCATCCGTATAATATATTCAATAAAATATATTTATAGGAAAATTCAATTTGTAAAATAATATCTAAAAAAAAAATATGTGATATTAATCTGAAACAGAAAAAAATTTTATATAATTTTTTTTCTTACAATGAAAATATTAAATTGTCACTTTGATTAATAATTTACATTAACATACCTTTGAATATAAATATATAAATATACAATATACTCTTGCAATATGAAATAAAATGCAAAACACATATCGTCTTCGATATAATAGTGTTCAAAGGTGCCGTGTACGCGATTCTCAATCCACCTCTCTTTCCCCCTTTCATCTTCTTCAGTTCCGTGCTCATTCTCAATTTCTCTTCTTCTTCTTCATCCTTTATTTCGCCATCCTCTTTGGCTTCAATGTGGTGCGCATCGCGTTCTCGAGATTCTCCCGGTGTGGAACGTGGCCACGTCCAAGTAACTACCATACACACACGCGGCGGTGCACATCATCCATGCGCGCGCGGATAAACGACCTCACGACCCCAACGACGACCCGCGTTCGACTTATTCTCTAAACGGGTCGACGTTCATTAAAACCAACGTGACTTGAAGAAAAAGAACACAGAGAAGAAGCAGAAGAAAAAGAAGAGCCTAAAAAAAAATACAATAAATAAACGAAACAAATATAAAAAAATCATTCAAATAATTATATGTCATTGGAATTCCATGTAATTTATCAGTTGTAGTAGTAGTAGTAGTAGTAGTAGTATAAAATGTTTATGCGAGTGTGTACATAACTAATGTTAATTTATAATATAAAATAATTTATAATACCTAAACTAATGAAATGATCTTGACAAACAACAATGTCCTCTCATCAGTAAAAATGAAAGGAAGAGTATGATTGCATACACATTCACATAAATATGTATATATATACACTCACTCACATATGTATCTATATATCAACAAGAAATTGAGATAGCGATCGCGTCGTTTCCCTTGCGTCATCGCACCTGCCATGCGCTCATGGTCCAGCTTGTGTCCAACTTTACATACTCTTTTATTATATACCAGTTTCAAATTTCTATCTTATATACTCTGTTCATATACCTTCTAAAACTCACACTCTCCCATTGAATTCTTTCTTAATATCAATTCCTCCAACGTGAAACAACACGTAAATATACAGCATACATTCATATATGTGTATATTATATTATATTATTTATATGTATGTATACAGAGTATAGATATATGTTTATTTATATTTTGTTTCTTTTAGATGTGCTGTAACAAGAAGAGTTTTAAATGAGTGAAGGAAAACGATATGGAAACGCATTCCAACCGCATCGCCAAGCACATAGCGCTTGCACTTACGTGAATATAATGTACACATATTCATTTTATATATACATACGTACGTATTTCACATATAAAATAACATTAGCACAGACGTATAGTTGTTCAAACGCGCGCGCGCGTTTATGGACTTGTGGGATATTCGCGTAGGTATTTTGCGGGCGCCTGCTCGTCATCGTATTGCACTATAACTGCAAAACATTCAATCCTCTTTGTTTTCTCACTCACTATACTGCATATATCTCTTACCCTTTACTTCAACACATATATACTATGACTCACTGTATATTCACCTCCATACCTGGTAATTTATACAGCTTCTCATTCACCTCACTCATCTAGCAATGGCTCCCGCAAATTAATTATAAGAAAAAATAATGTAAGAAGAATCTATGAAGAAAAAAAAATACAACAACTATTATTAATGAATCATAAAATTGTAATGTGTATATATGTATACATATGTGAAATAAAATATTTAAGTACGTACAGATAGAAAGCATTTAGCGATGCATATAGGTCAAATTGGCCTAGGTCAGAGATTTCTGACATGTGGTTTAGGGCACACCATGGGGGCCTTTATTATTATGGCTATTGGCTAATCACACCACCACTATAATAATCTTTTCACAATAAAAGACGCTGCATAGATATGCCAACAACTTTCACGCGAAGGTGTATGTGTATGAAATTCACAGCTTGTGATGGTAATATATACATGTATATATAAATGCTCTTCTTCGTATGTCAGGGATTATTGCCAGAGGCGCTAACGCACACCCGGGAACATGATGAGCTTTGGTTTTTGCCGATGATATCCGCTATTTGCTGCTGCTGCTGCTGTTGCTCGACCTCTACGAACTCGAAAATTAGACAATTCTACCTCATCATTTTTGGCTTCTGGTTGGCCTCGACCCTTCAGGTCATCCTGCAACATGCCCCAACTAACATTATATTTCACTCTCTTCATCTCATCCAAGTTATTAAAAGTAAAAAAGTTAAAAAAATAAAATAATAAAAAAAAATACTTCTTTTATAATTTTATCTATTCTTTTTCCTTCTATTCTTGATGCCTTCGTGTTCCGCCGTTTAGATTCAGAGCAAAATGCTCCCGGGAATATTGGCCTTGTGTGTTTCTTCAGTGGCATCGACTGCTCACGCACTTCCAATTATTATATTAGTGGAATCGACCGCGGGGCAAATAGTAAAGAGCAAAATGACTGAGACGGAAGAAATAAGAGAGAACTTTATATCTTCACCGCACAGCTTCTGACTTATTTGTTTCTTCTAATATATATATATACATTTACCTCTACACATAAACCTGTCTCACAGCCTATATACAGTTTTTATTATTTTTTCTTCCTATTTTTCAACTGTAACTCCTTCTTATTCACTCTCTTAATCATCCTCGTCGGTCCATTCTCCTCTACATTATTTTTTTTTCCATTTATTTTCTTTAGTTTTAGTTTGTTACAACAACATCTATACTTTTTATTTTTTCTTCACAGGCCCACGATCATCAAAAATCTTCCCAAACTCCACACACTTATACACTTCTCTCAGAATACATCTATACACATAGATAAATACATATACAATAAGCATATATTCTCTTTTTTTTCAGAGTCAGAGAAAGAGAAACTATGTATATTATATTGGGGTACATCCACCTGACGATCTATCTATAGTGAACCAGCTGTTTAGTCCACCTAACATATATTTAGACAGATTGGACCCTTGATATATCTATATAGATATATATATCTTCGTAGATAATACATTTATATACGTATATAGATATTTGCTGCTGGCATCGTGCAGCCAATTATAATTATTGGTATTTCCAAGACTATATCCTGAGAATCCCAGTAAGTTATGGGTGTTTAATATCACTGTAGTGTATGCAGTACTCGTATATATTCCAATTTTATTGTAATGCCGTTGACTTGCCCTGTTGAATAAAAAAATGTTTTCATCATTTTTTTTCACTGTTTTATATAAATATATATACGTATGTATGTAGAGAGATATGTAAATATAGATGAGACCAAGTAAAGTGGTATATATGTATATATTATATAGTTATTTGTGGTTGTTATGTATTTAGTGAAACGATATGAGGTCGTTTAAATTCGCAGTCCAACACGAGGACAATCTGTTCCATCGAGCTTCTTTTTCTCTTCTTCACAATACACACACGACTTTTCTCATATTCGCCATATTTATTTCCTCTATACTCACTTGCAAATACCGTTTTCTTCTATATACGTATATGTATTAAACATATGTGTTTAGATTATATGTACAGATAAATATGTATAGCGATTGTGTTTATTCATGTTTTAGGATTTTGCACCTTTCTTCATCTCGTCACGTTCGTGATTCAGCTGGAATAACGAAATCTATGTGGAATAAAAATAAATAAAAATGTCAATATAAATATAAATTGCAAGGACAATAAATAAGATTAGTCAACTTTGTACACTTTACAATGAATATATGTATATATAAATATATACTGTACTTGAATAAAATTTACCGTTAGATATTCATCGTCATCGTCCTTTACATCCCTTTTACATTTAGCATTACACTCTTCTTCTTCTTCTTCTTTTTCTAAACTTTATCAATACTCATTTCAAATATTATTTTTACAAGTATTATTTGCATACTATACTCTAATTGTTCTTTTGTCAAAATAATTTTGTTAATTTTCTCATGTTAAACTACTTTAACAATTATTTCTCACATTGCAAGTTGCTAGAGTATAATAATAAATTATCAATCAATCAATCAATCAATCAATCAATCTTGTTATTTTTTTTTCCATGCGATGCTTTTCTTCACATGTCTTCGATAGCCTCATATTGCTAAAGCCATCCATTTGAATGTGTTTCATTTTCCGAAGCATCTGAAAAATGATAAAGTCGATTTATTTGAATCACAAACATAGAAGAATTTGTAATAGAATGTTATAGGTATATGAATAAAGTTTTGTACCAACATATCAGCATGTGTGTAGTCTCTGTGGAGGAGGAGTATAAGTTTAGTCGTTCTTATAGTGGTACTTGAGACGGAACGAACGTATATATACTTATATATACAATATTGTTTTATACGTGTATAACCCTCACATCGTCACGCATTGCGACGATAAAGCGGATAAAGCCAGAAGCCGATCTCGTCGTCCACCAAGCTTGGTATCTATGTATACACACATGCAGATAAAATAGTAACGTTACTCTCCGGTAGGTGAATACAGAAGAACACGCCGGCCATTAACGAACACCACGAACGCAATTTTATTTAAGAAATAGAAAATGAAGAAACACCACATAGATAATATGCATATATCTCACTAAATATATATGTATATGAAACTTCCTGACTGTATGTACATATAAGATATTCAAGTTGTGTATGTTATATGTTGAAAAGTCTTTCGAAGTCAAGAGTAATGGTTTGAGGTTAAGTCCCAAGCGCAATAAAACTGTTTCCAGGTGAAAGTCTATATATATATATATTGGCGTTTGTATCATCATGATTTTAAACTGGGAAGTTTCTATATTGATAAAATGTATGTATTTCTCACGCTCAATTATATTTTATAGACAGATATATGATGTGTGTATATAAATAGATAGATATAGATGATAAAAATATGCGTATTATATATATATATATTTAGTTTTTTTTTATCTGTTCTAATATTGGCACCCTAACCCTGAAACACAATTATTTCCAGACGACGACCTTGCCGATGATCGCGTCTTGGCGAATAAATAAAGCACAAGGTGGAGAAATAAACAGAATGGGTGATGCAAAAATAGTGAGAGACAAAATAAAAAATTAATTATTCAAAGTATATATACATTTACGGATGTATATATGTATGAAAAAATATGAGGGCGATTTAAAAATTGTCAAAGAAGTAATAATTTATATCATGTGATGAAGATATATACTTGTTGGCAAATATTTTTCAAAATAAATTGAATGTTGTAAACAAGAGTTCAGATACCTCTTGTAATTCGCGATGCTCAAGAGAAACAGAACAAATTCAGTCAATTTAAAGCAGTGTATATACACCAATCATCATCATCATCATCATCATGAGCATTATGTACGTACATATACATGTATAAATGTTTGAAGTTGAGTATGTGCTTGCCACGAAACTTCATCGCACCGTGTCGAGTTAAGTCGTACGGCGTAACAACTCGAGCGTCCTAAGCACGAGCCAACATATATGTATTTATATATATATGCACATATGTAGTACATACGTAGCTGAAGACTCAAGGAGTGTGTATAAATGTAAATACATATATTGAAGAGGAGAAGAGAGAATGAAAAACTGGTGACTACGGCATATATAGCCAGTAAGCTAATGTTGAAGAATGAAGAGAAGAAGTGGACGAAAGGGGGCAAAACTCAACGTTATAGTTCCGTTTCGCGGAAATAATAATGAAGAAGCCATCGTCAACGTGTGTATGTGTGTGTGTGTGTGAGAGCGCCTGCCTGCTCATCACTACAAGCGAGTCTTTTCGTCACGGACTAAGCATGTATGAATATCTGATTGTTGAATGTGAGCAACCAGAGCTCCCTTTTTCTACATGCCTAAATAATTTTTTTTATTTTTTAGGTGTATTTTTAACGGACAATATTTTGTTTTCTCAATTATATTGTTGATGAAAAACGATCAGGCCCGTGATGGATCTATGTGAATTTTTGGATGAGAGTAAATATTAATAATATATTTTTGTGATTGGATCTTGCTATAAGAATATATTGGTAACAATGTAGATATCATTTGTGTATGCATGATGATATTGTGATCATTATTGGGCAATATGTATACATATACTGAGGACGATAGGGGCCCCGAATTATTCGTTTCCGCTCGCTAAGAGAACGCATCGGCTTCCGGCCAGTGATATAAACCTGCGATATGGCAATATTGCGCGTGAGAGTTCTAAAGTTGTTCGTGCGTAGCTCTCTTGAGAAGTATATGTATGTGCATCTGTATATTGTATGCATGATAGCGGTGGTAAGGCGTTCCCGAATATATTTTTCGATGAGGCCAAAAATGGAAAAAAAAAAATTTATCGTGGCCATACGTGTCTTACACTCCTTCGTTTCCTGGAGATTTTAATTGATTCTAATTTTCGAAAGCAGACTTTACCATCGCGTGTCACACGTTCTCCAATATATATGTATATAATTTTTTTTTATTTTTGGGTCTTTCATGTGAAATAATTAAGGTAAACCCACCTGTCTCATATTTTTTTGATTAAAACGAATTCACTGTCGAGATTCTTGTCTTCGGGATATATCTTTTTTGGATACAATTAATTGATATGTACATTGCTACATACATATATGCATGTTTATATTTCATTTATTTACTTATTTATTAAGTATATTTTAATGACCTAGTGCATCCACTTTGAATCCATTGTGAACCACGTCGTGAGAACGTGTGTTAAATTGTAGGTTAAGTTTTCAGTGGAAATTCAATGAATTCTACGGAAGACATTTCAGATAATATGGGTTCTCAAATTAATTGTCATTATAATTGATTGTAGATAAAGTAGAAGTTATTGTTTTAATAATAATGTATCTATCGTCTAAAAACAACAATAATATATTTTCTACTTGAATTATTGACAGTCGGAATCTTATCATAACCTCAAAGCGGGAAAAGAAAATTCAAATCTGCCAACGCCATCACTTAACACAATTTGAAACTATTTCTAACGAAAATTTAGATCACGTGATCATTCTATATTGTTTTTGACGTCTTTGGAGAGATTAATTATATTTTAATTATATGTATTGAAACAATATATATTCTCATTGATTATTAAAGAACCAAATTCGTCCGATTAATTTATCATCATGAGTGTTACTGAAGCAGAAACTGTTGGTGATCTTATTCAGAAAATGATTGTGTCAATGTGTGGTGAACAAAAACCAGGTGAGGTTAAACATTGTACTAGGCATGTTCAATTTTTTTTTTCATCAATATTATATTTAGTAATTATTAATTTTTAATATTTAATAATTTTTAATAATTAATAATGAATTGCAGATGTTATCAGGAGATTTATGCGTTTTTCCCTTGGTTTATTATCATCCACTCAAGGCGTAGAATCCTTTCGTGAAGATGAAATAACAATTGCCAATCACATAAAAAGCAAATTGTCGTCTAGAGACTCTGTTCATTTTGATAAACTACACAATGATCTCAAAGATAAGGTAAATATTCCATTAATATTCAATCTTCATTTATGTTTATACATATATATTTTTTTATTTTTTATAGCCTCTAAAAAACAGAATAGGAGTATTGATATTTTTAATGTACATGAGCCAATCCAATGATGAAACCAAAACTAATTTTTCATTTCATGATATGAGATTGGGCTTGACTTCGCCTGTTGCTTCCACAAGCTGTGAGATGAAATTTCATATCACTTTGCAAAATATTTTTATAAATAATTTGATGAAAAAAAATATTTATAATTGCAGCTTACACACCACAATCATCAAATTCTCAAGGGCAAATCGTCACAATAAACACACCCGACACAAATCCTCGAGTAACACCACCCATAAATCCTACTGCACGAATACTCAATGATTATTTTGTATCTGAAGATATTCTAGTTCAAGATTTAATATATTCATTTCAAGGAATAGAAGGAAGAGTATTGAAATTAGATTCAATTTATGGATTTCAAATTGAACCAAAAGCAAACGTAAATCGTTCTCATAAACAAGCGGTTTTGCGATTAAGTGAACTGGGATATTTACATAATATTGTGAGACGAGGATTGGAAAGAATGTCAATAGCTGGTGCAGGACGAGTCGCTGATAGTTTTGTCGCAGCATTGCACAAAGAATTATCTGAATATTACAGATTTATCGCAATAATGCAGGAAGAAGTTAATCGCGCTCATAATTCGATGGGATTTGAGACTGTTACACTTTCTCATTTGCATTTGTGGGCTTGTGATCCTTTGGAGAATTTAAAATGGTTGGCAAATATCGTTAGAGCGTGCCAAAATCGTAAGGGCGGTGCATTGGCATCAGCTATTTATGATTTTAGTCATCATGGTGATGCATCCGTTAAAAAACTTGTCAAACGCATATTGGAAAGTGTTTGTGAACCTTTATATAATATGCTAATACGTTGGATCAATGATGGTGAATTGGATGATCCCTTTCAAGAATTTTTCATTGAAGCTTGTGCCGATGTAGTTGGCGATCGAATGTGGCATGAAAAATATCAAGTGAGAAATGCAATGGTGCCAACATTTATCAGCAAATCGCAAGCAAAAAAAATTCTTGGCACTGGAAAAAGTATTAATTTTTTACGTGAAGTTTGTAAAGGTTCAGCGCCAGTTCATTCACACAACGGTGATTTATTATGTGGAGATCCGAATGAATGCAATGTTGAGGCATTTTTTGTCATGGATCCTGATGGCCCACTGCAAACAATGATGAATGCAGCATATAAAGAAACATCAACGCGAGTAGTTGAAATGTTGGCAAAAGAATATCAATTAATGGATCATTTACAGGGCATTAAAGGATATTTATTACTTGGTCAAGGACATTTTATTCAACATTTGATGCATTTAATGGAATATGAATTAGCTAAACCTGCAAATTCATTGTATCCACACAATCTTTCGTCAATTTTGGAGACTGCAATTCGAGCAACATGCACAAAAATTGAAGATATTGATGTTCAAAGACGTCTAGATGTGAGATTATTGGCGCCCTCGGAGAATGAAACTGGCTGGGATGTATTTATTCTGGATTATAATGTGGATGGACCTATTGGAACAGTAAGTTGAATAATATTAAATATAATTAAAGTTTACATACTGCGTTATTGTGATAAATATTAATAATATTTTATATTTCTATCGTATAATCACAGATACTAGAACCATGCAGACAAACATATCAAACGGTATTTTTTTCATTATGGCGAGCTAAACGTATGGAATCAATTTTATCAACAATATGGAAACATCAAATAACATCGGCAAAAATGTTTCGTAAAATGCCTGAAGTTTTACCACTACAAAATCATATTCATTTGATTACAAGCAGTATGGTACATTTAGTACACCAAATGCAGTATTATTTTTTATTTGAAGTTATTGAATGTTCTTGGGAAGTGTTTGCTAAACATTTACGTCAAGCTGCGTCATTGGATGATATTATTGTTGCGCATAATAATTTTGTTGATTCTGTACGACATGGCACATTATTAGATGAAGATTCACAAGAGCTTATGGATCATTTGCGTTCGGTTTACGGTCCAATATTGGATTTACAAAGCTTAGAGGAGACATTTTTAGCGCGGGCTACAGAAGAGTATGAAGCACGATTGAACGCTAGTGAATTTGTTGAAGCCTCAAATCAAAAGCCAAAAATGTGGGGACAATCAACGAGTACTGAGGCAGAAAATACCGAAAGACAAAATATTTTTACGAAATATTTATCTACATTATCCAGACAATTACGATTATTGTCTCGTACATATCAAGATCGCGTCAAGAAATTTCTTCTTATGCTTGCATCAGCTGAAGATGTGTCATTGCAATTACTTAGTGTACGATTGGATTTCAATGAGCATTATAAGAGTAAAGATAGCAGTCTAGTGGCTCCACTTACGTATCAACATCGTCGGCAGAGTGAAAAAAATTTTCCAATAGCCAAGTGACACTCGTCAATCGATTTATTGATAGATATTAAAAATTCACATGACAATGATGATGCAGAATACGTAAAAAAAGATCTTTATATTGATAATTTGGGAAAATCTTGGGTAAAATCACCGAGACCTTTACCAAAAATGAAAATTGATTTGACCTTATTAAATTCAACAAGTAGAAATAATTTGGAAGACGTTGAAGCAAGTAAACGCGCATTGAGAATATTTTTGGAAAAAGAAATTTTGGCTTATACTAAATCAGAATTTGCCAATAATACAATTGAAACACCTATGACACCACATGATTATCGTGAATATGAATTTTTTCCATTTTTCTCTAAATTTCCACCACTCGATGAAATCCAAACAAATAGCAACAATCGTAAAAAAAAATTTCCTACATTAATAAATGAAAATCACTTTTCAATAGAACAAAAAAATATAATAATTGAAAATAAATGTGATCATAATGAAAATTTAACATCAACATCGAAAAAAGATGATGAATTTCTTCTATGGCATGATAGTTCGAGTATTTACAATGATACAGCGTCAATTCAAGGCTCACTGTCAGGCGACAGTATCTCGACAGTTCCATTTTGTCATGACAATGAAGAAAATGATAACAAATCAAGTTCAAGTTGGTGGCGACGAAAGCGTTGTATTATTTGCTGTTGCGTGGGTTGAATTAAATAAAACCAAAACTAATACTCATAAATAATATAACAAACACAATACATTCAGCAGACATTATCAATATTAAATGAAAACAAAGTCAAAAAATCAAGATAATAAATTACTAAATTCACATTTGCCTTATTACCAACACAAATATTTTTCTTCGTAATTTATGTTTATTCACGTTGCCTACATACGTCCAATTAAGGGCTCACTCTATTATTTATTGCATAACTACGTATATGCTTACATAGTATATATGTATACATACAATTATGCCAATGCAATTAAGATAATTGCATCGTTAATAATACTAAAAGAGGAAAAAAAAAATGTAATATGCTTCAATAATTTGGCAACTTGTAAATATATATTTTATTTCTTCTTCAAGGAGTAAAAAAAAAACTATATGTGTATCTATTCAATTATTATGTACATGTACATACATACATATGTATTTAATTGAAAAAATTATTTGCATTTAATTGATTTGAGCGCGCTGAACGTTATGTGTATACTATATGTATACTGTGTGTTTGAAGTTGAATAAAATTGCGCAAGGTCGGTGTTAGACGACCATGGATCGTCCATGGTAACTGTAGACAACACCACCAGTATGTGCTTAAGCTCGATAACACGCACATACAAAACCGCACAAAGAAAATTCTCCAACTGCCTGTGAAAGTATGTCATTCACAGTGCTTTATTCATGGAGAAGCTCACTGCCAATAGATTTAACTATAATGAACATATGTGTTTGACATCAACGATGATGACGACAACATAGTCCCGGGTAATATTTATAATATAATGCACAACAAAGTATCGAGTATTCAATCAAAAAGTATATAAAATAATTGTTCTTTCTCTTTCTGTTTTTTTTTGTCTATTATTATTATTTTTTTTTTATATAAACTGTGGATTTCTCATTTTATATCATTTTCCTGGCACGAAGAAAATTTTTTTACTTCAGCTTTCTATTGAATTGATAAATGAAAAAAAAAGTTATACAAGTGCACGCCCCTATCTGTATTGTACATGGGTGTGTACATATATTGAATATTTATAATGAATAAAATTTATTCAGGTGAGTAATATATAATTTAGATATTAAATATTAAAGATTTTTGATTCATTATGTATTATAGAAAAAAAAATTAATTTATCTATGTTTTTTTTTCTCTTTATGAATTGGTTGTGTGGGAATGCACAATCACGCACTTGCTGTTATATCAACGCACAAATTCAGATAGTCGCCTTAACAATGATTAAATTGGTGTACAAAAGTTGTCAGCTGTATTTCAAAATGTTGATTGGAATCCCATTATTTATCCAATTTTCCACTGCATAAATAAATTCTTGAATAAATGAATTTATAAATCTCTTCAAATGATAAACACATAAATTCAGTAAACAAAAAAAATGAAAATAAAATCCAGTGAATAAAAATGAATTTTATATGAAAACCTTGAGAAATTATAGATTAAACCATAAAATTGAATGGAGAAATAATATTACATACCGATGTATGTATTGAAAAAATAAATAATATAAAAAGGAAAATAAAAATTAACGAAGCGATGATGATGCGGGAATGGAGAAGATAGCGATCATCAGCCTCATCGTCTATGTGTAATGATGAGGTCCTCGTCGAAGAGAGTAAATCGAGTGGAAGAGACACTGGCAAAGGAATGTGCGGTGGAGGTCGGTGACGACGACGACGACGACGACGACGACAACGATTATGACCGAGGTAATAGAAGTGGCGGCTGTTGGTTGGAAATAAAATGCGCTATTGAAAAGTCAAATGTAACTTTAGAAGAGGACAATGTGAATAGAAACAAAGCCGAGCACGGGGGCGGTGAGAGTTCAGGTAGCGAAGCTGAAACAGAGCCAGCACGAAGTTTTCATCGTAAATTAAGCACAAATAAAGCAATAAAAAATGCGGTGAGTTTTTATTTTGATTTATCCATATAAATATTCGTTGAATATTCAAAATATAAAAGCCATTGTTTTTTTTATTTTCTTTCAAATTAATTAAAATTATTATTTAATTTATTCAAGGTTTGTTGGACAAAAGAAGGCTTTCTCATGAAACAAACGTGGTCGTTTCAACGATGGCGAAGGAGATACTTTAAACTCAAGGACCGTACTCTCTACTACGCAAAGGATTCCAAGGTAAGAATAAAATGATAAAAGAAAATAAAAATCAAAATGATACGATAGAGGATTGAGCGTAAAAAGAGGCATTCAAGTGTTAGGGAGAATTTAATTAAATATTATTGATTGAAAGGAAAATAAAAATATTTTTGTTTTTCAATTCAATTTCAACTTTGATGTCGCGGATTTGTAATGTCATTATAACTCTGTGACAAGAGAACGAAGAATAAATAATGAAATAAAACTAGGAGAGAAATAAACGAATAATACCAACGGATCATTTTTATTACTCGTTGTACCGTGAATGTGCGTCACAAAAATAAATTCGCAACAATAAATAATTAAATTCTACACATACTCCTAAGTTTATAATCAATTATAAAAACGTACAATCTAAATTTATACATATGCATACATATATATTTAAATTTATTTGTATGCTGTAGATATAAATGATAAATTAAACCTTTAAAAAGTTTGAAATAACATTTTAAATTGTATTTAAAAGAAAAAATTAAAGACACAAAGTTATATTTGGAGTTTATGGTTGAAATGTGTCTGCGTGGATGAAATAATGTGAAATAAAATTAAATTTAATTTAATATAAGGAGTAGAAATATGAGAATTAATGAGCAATTGGAGTACTTGAGTTGTCACATTGATCTTGAAGCCTTTGTTAACAGCAACAAGAGCTATAGAAAGGCCATGTAAATATAATAAATGCATATTTATAACATATTTTATAACTCATCATCAACATGATACACGCATTAAATGTCGCAATAATACGTTGGATATAACAGTATACATATTTTAGTTGTGGTTTATCTTCATAATATATGCGGAAGTTTTAATGACCGTAAAATTGTATTTGTTTTTATAAGAGAAAATCGATAATGACTATAAGTATACATAATACTTATAAACATTAGTTATCCATTCGTGATTAAATTGAACAAAAACTCAATCTATATTTATATACAAATAATTATATTGATTAAATCATAATGATACTGCGTGAGCTAATATATTTTTCACGCCAATAACAGATACATTCACATCAATATATACTTCAACATGTGAAAACTTGTCAAAATAAAAGATGATTGATGATTCACATACACTAATTTGACATGATGAAAAATAATAAATAAATGAATATTGACAACAGAGTTGAAAATATGTATAAATAAAATAAAATAGAATGAATGATTAATAGAAGAAATAATTTATGAGTATTAAATAAATAACATTCGTTTAAAATAAATATTAATTGTTCAGAATTAATATTTGAATCAATTTAATAAATTTAGCTTTTATACTATTTTCTTCTTAATGTAAATATTTTACATGTCTCAATATAGAATAATGATATTACATGCAAGTAAAGTAGCTATTAAAATCAGATAATATTTTTGTAATATTAAAAAAGCCCACACTCATAATAAGATGAGGGGGAAAAAAAAAGAAATATATATTACTTCATGCTGTCGTCATTTCATTTATTGTCGCATTTCTGGTAATATGTGCGGGCTTTTAAGCTACATAGAATGTATATATCTTTTATGTATTGTGAAGAGAATGAGAAAGGGATTGAGAGGTGAGGGAAAAGCACTAACAAAAAAAAAAAATGAGGAAAAATGATTGTCAGAAACAGATCTGAACTGATTGTTGAAATGAGTTGGCGAAGAGGAAGTGAAGAAAAATGAGTGAGAGAGGACTATTGATGCCGAGGGCCACCGATTGTTACCGAGGGTTGAGCTTTCAATGGTATATATATTTTTTGCCCCTTCAGGGAGTCTCTCTGGATGATAACAACGTGAATGTGCTACTGCGGTGGTTATTGGAGGGATAGATGAGGCAGAAGTGACGGCAGGCGGGTATATTTTATATGAAATAGGTAGTGGTGGTGGTGGTGGTGATGGTGGAAGAGGAGGAAGTGATGTAGGTATAAGGGAGGAATGGGAACAGGAGGAGCAAATGAGCAAGTAAAGCGCGCACGTCCTGACAAGTCGTATTTTGCAGTCGTTGTGCTGGTGCTCGACGTCACGGATCGTACTTGTTATCATTGAATAATATAATTTTTAAATCATCACGTTTAATTTTACGATATTATTATTTATTATCGCTATATTGAGTGAATAAGTATCAATAATAATAGGGAATAAAAATTAATTGAGCGGATAAATAATGTTAAGATAGATAAAAGATAAATATAAAATTTTTATTTGTTTTTTATATGGATTAATGGATTTAATATTTTATTTTGGGTAATGATAACGTCTAGTGGGATTTGTATTTTAGAAGTGTGTGATTACGCGATCGACGAAGGAAAAATTATAAATAAATAAATAGATCTGATGAGTTGCAGAGTCTGGGTCAAGCACGGGCGAATCATGACCCAACTCGGTGCATATATTGGGGATGATAAACGCGGGCTTTTAGCAATGAATAATGAGAAATATATTATAAGCATGTAAGAATATTCTTTTGTTTTTTTTTGTTATGAAATATTTTTTTCCGTGTAAATTATATAATTAAAAAATATAAAAAGATTATAAAGTAAATAATGAATGAAATAATTGTAATGATAAAAAGCGCTATTAAATAATAATAAAGTATTTATAATACACAAATAATAATTTACAGAATGTGGAAATAATTATTGGGACAATCAGCGCTTTTATATTAAATAATAATTATCAAACGGAAAAATTAATTACAAAGCAATATGTATTAAATAATAAATATATATCAATGAATTATTTAATATAGAAAATAATTTGACAATCATCGAATATTAATTAATACATATTAACTAAATAAATATAAAATTATATTAATTAATTTAACGTTTATAATTAACATTAATTATTCAGATAAAGAAATTAATATTTACATTTTCAACGGTGAGTTTGTAGAAATATTGAAATAAATTTTTAAGCTTGAATATATATTGCAACAGATATTTTTATTTTTATATATTTCTCTTTTCTTTTTTTTTCTTATAAATAATTTTACTTTGTTGCTTCCGCTCTAGTTTCTCTGACACGTCTTACATCAAGACAGATTCAATAGCTAGTCTCATTTGAGTGACTGTCAAGTATAATGTATATCACAAAGTCTTCTTCAAATTCTTGGTGGATGGATTCTGACACTTGTATCTGAAAAAAAGAAAATAAAATTCCCATTAAGCACATAGGTATTGTTTTTTTTTGTTGCATTTGACTTGAAGAGAAAAAAAAATATACCTATACATAAAGTTCATTGTGTCACGTTGATACTTAATTTTCTTTTCTTCTATTTTTTTTTTACAAGCACTTTTAGTACTTTATTATTGTGATTTAGAGTGTGCACTCTTGTCCATTTTTTAATTGACGAATAAATTAATACTTGGTGAGATAGAAAAGAGAAAGATAATCATTCAAAGTTTAATGTAATATTTTATTGTCAATTAAATATTGAATTATACGTTTTAATTAGATAAACATTTTGAATTAATTGAATCAATATTTTATGTTTATTTGATTATGAGGTGGAATTTAAAATAACAAAAATTATTATTGTAAATATAATAAAGTAGGTAATGTGTATTACGTAATTGTGATATAGATAAAAATAATCCAGAATAATCACTTGAAATGGACAAGAGAAGTTCTTGAACAGACAATCAATTTTTGTTTCTATTTCTTCTCTCTGTTATTCTGTTGACCTTTTCTTGAATACTCATCCGTAATTCTATTAGAAAAAAAAAATTTATATCTTCTTGCAATCCCACAGGTCGTCTATATATTATACAAGTCGTTGACGTACCCTCACGTTATTTTGGAAATAATGTTGGGGAGCGATCAATGAAGGTTATTTATTGATGAAAGTCTTTTTGGCATTCAGGATGATCCATTGTTCCAGATGATGTTGATGAATTGTTTATTATTGACATTTTCTCCTTGATAACTGAAAATAGAAAGCAAAAATATATGTGAATGTATGTAAATAATATATAAATTATACATAAATACACATTTATTTATATGTAATGAAAATATAAAAGAATATTTGAATGAATAAATTATTTTTATCTTTGATAGTAAAAATTAATTAATGGATTATATGAATTTTATATTTATAGAAATATATAATATATATATATTGGTAAAATATTTAATCACCGAAATTGTATGAAGATTAATTTTATTTTAATGAAAGTGAATGATTTAATTTAGTAAGTTCTTCTTCCCCAGCCACTTATAAAAATACCATTAGAGGAAAATATCCGTAAATAATTCTCAGACCGTTTACACTCTCTCTCACCCAAATACATCGTCATCAACACGCAAACAAAAAAGATAAATAATATCATGATGTAAAAAGGTTTCGTATCACGCTTTCGACGAAAAAAAAAAAATCGCTTGTATTATTTTCCCCATTTCACCCTCATGGATATCAAACTCGATCCTTTGTTTCATTTTATTTTCATTCTCATCTCGTATTTCTCTTTGTACTGATACGTGTTTGAACACTAGAATTTGGGGGGAAAAAAAATTGATGTGAATTACACACTGTGAAATACAATCGATTTATACTCACCTCTATTATAAGTTGAGCTTACACTATACTTTCATCCACACTAAAAGTATCATGTAGCATTATTTATTCTTTACTTTCTTTATTATTACAAATATCAATCGATAATTCAAATAAATTAGTGAATGAATGCTACAAATAAATTTTAATTTATATAAGTGAAAAACAGAAATAGCGATGTTGAGTAATGAATAAAACGTGCTTTAATATCGGTTGTACAGCGGAAACAATCAATCTTAGCATGGATTGAATCATAACTATGTGGTAGAGAATAATAATAATAATAATAATAATAATAATAATAATTTGAATAATGAAAGGAAAAAATAGTCATGAATAAAAAATATTTAAGTGAGCCAGTAACTATGAATTTTATTAGAAATTTGAAAAGTAATTTGACGAGTTAAATTTGTATGTTTATTTTTTTTATGTGTATTTGAATAAATAATATGTATTATATGCTTTGAAGTAGGTATTATATAGCGGGGATAAAAGACTGTTTTCAACGATATGAAATTAGGTTTGAAGTAAAATATTAATATAAACGTCCCAAAGACAGCAGTATATTAGATAGAAACATACAGAGATTTTTACCTCATTTTATTGCGTGTATAATATTCTGAGAAAAGTTTTTTTTCTTTTATTTACCATGGGAGATTAATTCAAATCCCATTTTTATTAAACGAAAAATAAAAAAAGAGAAAAAAAAGCGAGGGACTTTTATATCTTCATTATGAACTGAGTGTATATATTTTTTTTTTTTCATCTGTTTTATTTTTATACTCTCGCAGTAACATTAAATATGTATTTTCGCTAAAATTTACTTTGCTTATATTACATGAAAGTTCCATTAGGTTTATTAGAGTACTTGTTTGTATTTTTGGTTATACTTTAGGATATTACTCATGATATTTACTGGAAGAAAAAAATATTTATTTGTGTAAAATATGTCGCCAGAGAATATATAATATTATTTTTCAATTTGATAATATTTATTTTATTTATTTTCAGGATGCAATATTCGATGAAATTGAATTGACAGACTTGACCTTAGCTGAGTGTAGCACAAAGAACGCCAACCACAGTTTTCAAGTGAGTTTTCATTTTATTTTATTATATTGGAAAATTAATTTCCTCTAATAATATTTGATTATATCCGAAAGAGCTTTTGCAATTTAAATATAAACATGATATCGTTTCACAAATGTATTTTTGATTAAATAAATTGCAATATAATATTCCAATTTTTTAGTTAATGTTCGTTATGTCACGTAAATGAACGAGTGGTATTTAATTGTGATTATTAAAGTTCACTGGGCAATTAGTGAATAAGCTTTTGCCCTGATGAAATTATTGATTTATTTAAAATACATTTGATGATGAATTTAAGCGAAATATTAGTTCACTGTCAGTAAGAGAAAGAGAGAGAGGGGGGAAAATAAAAAAAGCAAAATCCTGCCTCCTGTGAGGTTTGAACTCACGACCCCTGGTTTACGAGACCAGTGCTCTACCACTGAGCTAAAGAGGCATATTACATAACAAAATTTAAAATTATTCTATTGTATTTATACTACTCCTATCACAATTTAAATATTCACTTTCTCTTTAAATTAAAATACCTCATTTAAATGTCTATTGTCATAACACATTATGAAATTTATAACTATGAATAAATCTCCTTCAATAATTAATACGGTTCATTTATAAACGTGACATTTGAATTGTATAAATTTATATTTGCTTCAAATATAATTCAGCAATTTAATTAATTTCTATTAATTGTGCATAACTCGATGCTATTAATTATACTTGTAATTATTTATAAATATTTTATTTTGTCAAATATATATTATATTTCATTATTATTTAATACAGCAATGAAAAATTTTTCTAATGATACAATAATATATAAATTGTAGGTTTGTTTTCCTCGCTAGTGCGCAAGTACTTTTCGTTATATAATACCTTGTACATAGGAAAGTAAAAATATATAAATACATATGTAAGAAAGAAAAACACAAGGAAAATCCGCGCGTAATCAGCTGCGCGCGATTCCGTTGCTAGAACACGGATGTAAATTATATTTACCGCGTCTCCCTTTTTCATCACTGCCATAACCAATAAAATTCATGTCATGTTAATAACAAACTATCAAACTATTTTTAATACTTGTATATTACCTGAATAAAAGCTCAAATGTTACCAAAACGAATAAAGTCACGGTCAAGATTCAAGGTATAATTGGAAAATATATTTATACATACATGAATATAATCTATATAGGTATACATTGAGTGAGTGTCATAGAGAGGTTATGTTGGTTTTCTATATGAAATAAAATGAAATAAATATATTGATGTAGAAGAAAATGAGGATTGTTATGTTTTATTAAATATTATTTGTTGTATTGTTATGAGTATTATTTAATTTTATAAATAGGTAATAACGCCTTTTCGTTCGTTGGTACTTTGTGGTGAAAGTCGACAAGAAATGGAGGAGTGGTTGAGCGCATTGAGAAATGCCAGCGAGGGTAAACCACAGGGTGAACCTGGAGCTGTTGAATTCCTTGGTGGTAATCATCATTGGTATGCCACCAATCATGCAAGACCAACATACTGCAATGTCTGTAGAGATGCCCTCTATGGTAATTAATTAATTTTTATCGTCAAGAGAATAATTTGAGAAAGAAAAAAAATTTTTTTTTTTTTACTAAAAATTCTTCAAAAGTAAAATATGATTATTTCTGCAATTATATCATTGATTAATTATATTAATTCAGGTGTCACATCACATGGATTAAGTTGTGAAGTATGTAAATATAAAGTACACAAACGATGTAGCCCAAAAGCAATAAATAACTGCAAATGGACGACACTGGCGTCGATTGGTAAAGATATAATTGAAGATCAAGATGGAAATATTCAAATGCCACATCAATGGATGGAAGGAAATTTACCAGTATCATCTAAATGTGTTGTCTGTGACAAAACATGTGGATCTGTACTAAGGTTGAAACAAATAATACATTTACAATTTATTATAGGATTTTACGTCTTGAAATACTACAGTATTAATTTCTCCTATAAATAGATTTCAAGATTGGCGATGTCTATGGTGTCGTACAACAGTTCATACTGCCTGTAGACCCGCATTAAATGTGGTTTGTCCTTTGGGACTTGGCAAATTAAGTGTAGTCCCACCCACTGCGTTGCACAGTATAGGTAAAAACAAAAATAGATTAATCAATAGAATGTTTTTATGTATCTATTGAATATTAAATTGAATATATTTTATTATTTACGTTTTAATGATTAAATAGGTAGTGATGAAGCGTGGGAAGCTGTAAGACCAGTTGGATGTAGTCCACTACTTGTATTTGTCAATAGTAAATCTGGTGATAATCAAGGCATCAAGTTTCTAAGAAGATTTAAACAATTGTTAAATCCTGCACAAGTATTCGATCTAATTAAAGGCGGTCCTGGACCAGGGTAATTTATTAATGATGAATATTTTTTCTTCACTAATAATAATCATTTGATGATATTCACGAGCATACGAGAATTCATATTAATTATTAATGGAGATATTGTTATTTAGAAAGTATTGAATTTGTTTATTGCATGATAGATGTATACGTTAAAATCGTGGAAACAATTATTGTTAAAGAGAGTTTTTAGGTGATTTATTTATAAAAGATTTGTCGGGAATTGTTGTTGACACTTGGGGTTTCGTTTATATATTTAGTTGATTAATTTAATTTCGCGTGAGAAAATATAAATCATAGAAGAAGTTCAAGTTGCATAAAATGATAAACAGGCTAAGATTGTTTCGACATTTCGACCCATTCCGGATTCTGGTATGCAGTGGCGATGGCTCTGTTGGTTGGGTCCTTTCGGAGATCGATCGGTTAGGAATGCACGTGAGTAATTGTAGCAATTGCACGGGATAATTCTAATAATAAAGAAATTAAATTAAAACTATTTATATTTTTCCCCTTTTTACTAGTTAATAATATTTATCTGTTATTTTTTATTTCGCTTTTTCTTTCTCTTAGTAATAATAATAATCAAAAGAAATTTTTTATTCGATGAAATATAATACATTATATATTAATTCAATTTCTTATTTATTTTCAAATATACTAACAGCAACTACAATTTTTCGCATGGCTAGAAATGTCTTTTAATAAAGATTATCTACTTAATTTTTTTTTTTACTTTTTATAATTTTTTTTCATCCTCGTATCTTCTTTACTTTGATGATCATGTAATTAAAAAATTCTTTCACGAATCGAGTATAATACATATACACACTTTCATGAAAAATTCTTTCGGAATATTTAAGCCAATAAAAAATTAATTAATTTATATATCAGTTTAATTAGTTTAATAATTCAATAATTAAAATATTCTTAAATATATCATTTGTGTATTGCATTGACAGAAACAGTGTCAAGTTGGTGTATTACCATTGGGAACGGGAAATGATTTGGCTCGTGTTCTTGGTTGGGGTGCGTCATGCGATGATGACACACATTTACCACAATTACTAGAAAAATATGAAAAAGCAGGAACAAAAATGTTGGATCGCTGGAGTATTATGACATTTCAACGCAGTATTTCATTACCATGTCATAAATTATCATCATCACAAGCAGAATCATTGAGTGTATCAATGGTTCATCAATATGAAGATAATGTTATTACTCATATTACAAATCTCATGCAGTCGGACGAAAATACAATAATTATTTCTAATGCCAAGTAAGTAAAAAAAAAAAAGAAAAATCATGAATAAATTAATCTTACGCTTATAATAAATGAAATTTAATTAAAATCCTTTTGATAAAATTTTTTTTCATCAGAGTACTTTGTGAAACAGTAAAAGATTTCGCCGCACGAATACTTGAAGCAAGTTATAATGTAGAGGATCAAGTTTTGGGAGAGAAGTGCGCAGTACTTCAGAATAAATTAGATTTACTCCTGCAAACATTAAATAACGACGAAAACTTTGGCGAGAATGTTGATATAGATCGTGAAGTTTTAGAACCCGAGACGTATTCTTTTATAATAGGAGATATAGAGAAAGGAGTGTTAGAGAAACCTGAGAAAGACATTACAAATCTTAAGAGAGTGAGAAAAGAAAAGAATTTTGTTGAAAGAGATGTAATAATGGCTCGGGCAAATAGTCTCAAGCGTGCAATAAGACAACTCGTACAGGAGGCAGAAATTTTTATTGACGAACAACGAAATATTACGTCAAAGCCATCACAAAATTTTGCACCAATATTGGAAGATACCGAGGCAAATTCTTCAAGAAAAAAAGATCAAGAATTCTCAAATTACCAAACAACAAATTGTGAAAATAATCTTTTTCTCGTGCCAACAATTATTTCATCAGGTAGCAGTGACATCTCCCCATGTCCGAGTCCAACACCAAACTTAATTTCATTAAGTCCAATGCCGGATTTACGACGTGATTCACAGGCCGATGAACTATTGACTCTTCCAGCACCCGACGGATTCGCTGATAGTCGTAGAAATAGCTCAAATATGCCACAAATGTGAGTAAAACATTCAGATAAATTTATCAATATATTCATACAATTTATTTATATATTGTTAAAAAAAATAATTTTTTTTTTCTTTTCATCATCTAGGTCGTTTAATTTTTCCACTCCAGCTGATAGCACGGCAATACACAATGCAATAATAGCAAAAGTTGATGAGCGTCAATATTCTGAACCATCACAATTGGATACGCCTACTACAGACCTTCAAGTCACTGTAACAAGCACAACTTTAGACACAAGCTCGAAATCGGATGACACAACAATACAGGATACCATTATATCGCCTGACGAAGACATAAACAATTCGATCTCCTTTGTTCATCGAAGTGACCATGCAGCAAGAGCAGAAGTTATGCATAGTAGTTGCAGTAACAGCATTGTTAGCACAGATAGTTTAATATCTGATACATTAGACTCGCAAAGTTTTATTATAAAACATAGCGAGAGTGAAATCGGTGAGAAGAATCGTCGCGTTCAATTAGTGTATTTTAATTATAAATATTTATCATTTATTTGAATAAATTATCTTGACACTTTTTTAGGTCATATAGATAGCGATATTTTGGATTCAACAAGACAATCAGAAAGTTCGGAAATTGGTCATATTGAT
Organism: Microctonus hyperodae; assembly: GCA_030347285.1. Lineage (NCBI taxonomy): Eukaryota > Metazoa > Arthropoda > Insecta > Hymenoptera > Braconidae > Microctonus > Microctonus hyperodae. The sequence goes on from JAQQBR010001833.1 coordinate 7,598,906, forward strand.
TCAGCGGATAATTCAGAATTACAAAATTCCGAGAGTCTTATTGATGATTTAAGTTCACTTGGACAGGATTTAATGAGCACAATGCTCGGAGAAAAATATGATTCAGTGCGTGAATGTATTGAAACTGATCGAAGTGAAAAACCTAAAAAATATTGTAGTCTTGCACAGTTTGTTGAGGGTAATGATATTGCCAGAAGATCATTCAAAAAACCATCTAGATACATATCAGCTATTGCCAAAGAGGTAAATAATAATTTCAAAATATAAATTTGACTATTTAACTAAATCTTTGGATATCAGTATATAAAAAAAAATTTCTGTTATCCATTAATTTTCAGTGTCCACGACTAGCACATGAAGAATTCGAACACGAATGCCAAACACACGAATTGGAAGATGAAAAAATTGATTTATTAAGTCCAGTTTGTTGTTTTACCGTTGCACAAGATCCGATAAAACCAGCGGAAAAATCATTACCAAATTTTCCACCGACAATTAGTGTTATTGTCGATCCACCAAGTCCATCAATATCAATTGCTAATCCGGTAGAGCATGAAGAGTCATTTGGTTTACAGTGTCGCATCGGTAGTATGGAAAAATTGTGCGTTGAATTGCCTGCAGAATTAGGATTTTCCCCACAAGCCACACGACGAATTAGCAGTGGCAGTTTATTAAAAGCCTCAGAGGTTGTATCATTAGCCGCTACCGCCGCTAAACTCGGTGGTTCGAGTATGAGTTTACGTAATATCGATCGATTGAAATCCACTGATAAAACTGAAGATACAAAAAAATTACCAATTATTAATCCATTAGTGCGATTGCCAATGTGGCCAAATGTCAGCGGTGGAACAGGGTTAATTAGTCAGGCATTAATGGCAAATGCCGATGCACTTTGTGCTGCTGTATCGCCATTAATGGATCCAGATGAAACACTCATGGAAGGTTACTTTGAGCGTTGCTGTATGAATAATTATTTTGGTATTGGAATTGACGCAAAAATATGCTTAGATTTTCATCAAAAACGTGAAGAACATCCGGAGAAATGTCGATCGCGAGCCAAAAATTATATGTGGTATGGTGTATTGGGTTCTAAACAATGGCTGCAAAAGACATACAAAAATCTTGAGCAACGAGTTCAGCTTGAGTGTGATGGACAAAGAATTCCATTGCCCTCATTGCAAGGAATTGTTGTCTTAAATATTCCGAGTTTTATGGGTGGCACGAATTTTTGGGGTGGCTCAAAAGAAGGTGATATATTCCTTGCACCCTCATTCGACGATCGTGTATTAGAAGTGATGGCGGTATTTGGATCAGTACAAATGGCAGCGTCACGATTGATTAATTTACAACATCATCGCATTGCTCAGTGTCAAACAGTTCAGATCAATATATTGGGAGATGAAGGTGTGCCTATTCAGGTCGATGGTGAGGCGTGGATTCAACCTCCTGGAATCATTCGAATCATACATAAAAATCGAATGCAAATGCTTTATAGAAATAGAGTATGGGGAATTATATTATTTTCAAATTTATTGTATGAATATTAATTACAATCAGAGAATGAGGAAATTATTAGTGAAATTTTATTTAAATAATTTTTTTTTATTTTCAGGCTTTAGAAACATCACTTCGGGCGTGGGAAGAAAAACAACGCAGCAATACATCAACTGCAGTCTCTCAATCTACATCGAGTTTGAGCAATACAACACAATCCCGTTCATTAACACAACTTGATAGCAAACCAATACAATTGTACGATGAAGAGTTGAATATTCTTCTTGGTTTTATTGAAGTTATTACGACATTAGTTAAATGGGTGAAGTTACTTATTATATCGCATCCGAGCTTGGAGCCAGATTTATATCACATTGCAGATAGAACAGCAATGAGTTTAGAAAAAGTTCATCCAGATGGAAAAATTCTCGAAGGGGTAAAAATATTAATAAAGTTCAATTCTTTTTTCTTTCATCAATTTATCTCAATTCTATTGAATGAAAATTTTTTTTTATAGACGAGTTTAAGACCTGTCGTGACAGAATTAGTATCCAACTCTAGACAACTCTATGAAGAATCGTGTGTCTTACTTCGCGATAAGGGTCCAAATTTGGTGAGATTTTTTTTTTTGTGATTCATTTTATTTTTCAAGTGTGATTCAATTTATCCAATGTATAATAGGTAAATTATTTTTCAATAATTGTGTTATTTTTAATTCAGATTTTGCGTGAAGATTTGGAAAATAAATTGTCACAGTGTTTGGCATCAATGGAAACGGAGCTGAGAAAATGTATATTTGATGAAGCTACAACTGGCCTGGTTTACCTCCAAAATTTACCAACAGACGATCAGGTATACTATTATTCTGATTATATAATAATGAATACAAACGGGATTATAATTCCATTATTTCAATAAAATATAAATTAAAAATAAAACAAACTGGTAGGCAATTTTAAGATTTACATATTTTTTTTTTCAATTCTCTTTAAAATTAGATTTTTAATATCAACTGCACGATATGCTATAATTTTCATAACAGTTTATAATTTAATATACCTTAATTTATTATAAAAAAACTAAAAAAAAAAATAATTTAATTCAAATTTCAACAGAATATACATTTTTTTTTTTTCATTTACAATTAACGGTCATCATTAATACAAATTATTCTATGCTTTGGTTTGGATTATCTGAGTACTCGATTCCACTACTGGTAATATGTTTTTAATAAATCGTGAATGTACTTTGTAGCGATAGAAAAATAATGAATAGAACTAGAAAGTTGCTCTCCATTCTTCTATTTTCTTTTTGCTACATAAAAATAATTTCTTTACATTCGGCTGTCTCACGTATTGCAATCTGTCGATTATTCATGCGCAATGAGCATGATAATAGCAAATGGCTGACTCACGCTATGGAACAAATTAATTAATAGAATGAATGAATTTCAAACGATCACAAACATAAAAATAAAAAAAAAATTGAGTACAATTTTACATTCAATATTTGAGCTATAAAATCTAACACGATAGAACACAAATCAATGATATCAAAATGCATGTTTAAATGTATTTAACTTCAGAAAAAAAAACTATAGAAATTGATTTAAATGTTATAATACTCCGATTTATATTGTAAAATAATTTATCTTGTTGTTTTTGATTTATGTATTCACAGATTGACAAAAAAAATCGTCATCGAGGTTTGTTTTGGTTGAAGTTCCGTCGATCAGGTGGTGGATCATCAAACAATCATCCAGCACGAGATCAAGTGACAATGTGGGGTGTAAATGACGTTTGTACATGGCTGGAAAATCTTCAACTTGGCGAATACACAGAACAATTTGTGTCGCATGATATACGAGGTCGAGAATTGTTGTCATTGGCACGTCGTGATCTGAAAGAACTGGGTATTGTCAAGGTAGGACACGTTAAGCGTATACTTCAGGCTATTCATGATTTGAATAATTAGAAAAAAAAACCAACATTTCAATCATTGATTAGCAGGAGAAAAAAAGAAAATATATTTGTATTGAATATCTCGTAATAATGACCGTAACAGTATTATTAATTATTCTCTCTTGTTATTTATAACATTCAAACAAGATATTGAGTCTGATATGTCTCAATATATATATTTAATGATCTCTGTTTTTCAATATGTTTTGAGTCATTTATTCATTTTGTTTATATAATTTTCTTATAAAATTATAAAACAGTAAAGTGAATAGGTGGTTGGAATAATAAAAGTTGTTAATAGATTTTAATTCTTTTTTTAAATATATAAACAGAAATTTATAGTATTATTATTCTTCGTAAATCGTATCATAAAAATGGAATCCAAATGTTTGTTCAATTTAATGATGGACTCTATCAGCAGCGAAAAATTAAAAGGAGAAATAAAAAATAATAATTCTAAATATAATGGAGAAGATAAAATGTCCGAAATTATTCAGTGAGAACAATCAAATATTAATCGTAATTTTTTACACTTGAATATGTGTAAGATAAAATTTATAGGAATAGTAAAACATCAACTTTTATTCCATAGTCAAAATATTAACTTCCATATTTGATTTTTAACTTATCAGAATAATTAAAAAACAAAAAAAAA
>JAQQBR010001833.1:7603115-7623911 GCA_030347285.1 Microctonus hyperodae
AAAATGAGTAAAAAAAATTGTGTATATACTTCTGTAAGATATTACTACTACTACTATTACGATATTTGTTATTAATCTTTATAGTTATGTAATAAGTTTCTAAAAAAAAAAAGAAAACTCTGTGACTGTATAATTATTATTCTGTTGAATTTCAGCATGAGAATTAAAAATTTCTCATTCTTTTATTCGCAAAGAAGAAAAAAAAAATTATAAATTAAGAATAGTAAAAGTCACTAAATTTTAAGATTGAAGCTAAAATTCTAAAATAATAAGCAATGACTTATCATTTCACTTTCATTAACTTGTTCACGTTTAATCGTAATTAAGTGTTCAGTCTCTTCTTCATCTTCACACATTTATTGTTACTAGTCATGTATGTTCACTGTTTTTAAATGCAGAATTTGAAATAATGGTGCTATATCTGCAATTTAGTTTAGTCAAAATAAATAGATAAATCAATAGTTATTATTTTAGGTTAGTTGAATTGATTGTTATAAAAATATATAAAAATAAAAAAAAAATATATTTGAAATGTCTTCAAGCACAGATTGAAATTATTATCGCACATAATTTTGAATATCAAATTATAAATTGTCTCACATCTTGTAGGATGTATCTCCTCTTTTACTATACATTATTTTGCTATGACTTATATGATTATCTTTGTCTTGTGTGATTGAAGAGATTATTATATATTTAAAAATGGAAAAAAAAAATCCTCAATAATTGTGTTCACAAATTGTAATGATTTGATTGAAAAAAAAAAAGGAAAATAATTTAAAGCTCGTGAAATACTGTCATATGAATAGTAATACTTGACAGATGAATGTGTACATAACAACTGTATAATGAATAATGGATAAATGAATATATGTCATGAATAATTCATTAGTGCTAGCAGGAACAAGAAAATGAAGTAGTATTTGAATGAAAAAAATATATATATACAAATATATAGGGGATATTTTTTAGATTCCTAGCCTCTGACTCTCTATTAGACTGACATAAACTTCTCAATACGATAAACAATTTACATTTGGAAGAATACTCTGTGATAAATTACTAACTGTAAAATTCATTCTACATATTAATTATTATAACCTGTTTCTGTAATTTTGTGATTATTCCAATGGAATTATTATGAATGGTTGACATTTATTCTTCCCATTTTACAGCACACGTTCAAACACTTTACACTCACGAATATATAAAATTATTTTGTGTATTATTAATCATTTATATACATTGAATAAGCCTACAAACATTTTTTTTTAATAACTTTTTTTGGTGTACAATAACACTTCACAATAGTTGTTAAAAAAAAAATATGTGAATTATCAAGAAATAAAAGTGACTCTTCTAAACTTCATAAAAATGCAGAATTGAATTAAATAATCTAAATCCCATTTGAATATTTTTTAATATTATTTGTTTAATATAATTGTGATTTATACGTATATTTAATTTTGTTTATTGTTTACTTACATTTAATTATCACCGGATAAATCGATTTAATCGATCCAAAGTTTTGTCTTTGCCCAACATATCCATCATTTCAGCGACACTTGGACCATGATCAAGTCCACTCAACACCTTTCGCAAAAATTTCATAAAACTTGGAAAATGAATTTTATTATCACTGGCAAATTTTTTTAAATAACTATTCAACATATGATGATTGAATTCACTATTATTCACTGTATCAAGTTCATTTTTCAACACTCTCAATGACTGTAATTCCTTTGGATCTATATCAAATGATTCTATATCCGGCATAATCCATAAAAATGCCAAATTTTTATTTATCAAATCATTCAGTCGGGTCATTCTATTGTGCGCCCATTTCAATATTGTTAATATATGATTATCATCCAATTGTAAACTTCCATTATTTGCATTTTCTGGAAAAGCTTCTATCAACAATCGACGAACTTTTTCCACCATTAATTTAGCATTATTGTCATCATTCAATAAATTTTGTATTTCCATTCGATTCAACTCCAACAAATGTTCAAAATGAAGCTTTGATGAATTCACATTTATTTTTGTTATATCAAATTGTTTTATTAATTCTTCATAACTCCAACAAGTAATCATTCCAGGTTCACGGTTAAATCCACCGCCAGCTTGTGTTACATAATTTAATAAAGCCAATGGAAATATTCCATCTTCACGGAATGATTCAACTCTTATGTCACCCTGCCGTTTTGATAATTTTGATCCGTCAGTATTGAGAATTAATGGCAAATGTGCATAATGCGGTGGCTTCCAACCAAAAGCATTATAAATTTCAATATGTTTTGGAGTTGATATTTGCCATTCAACTCCACGCAATACATGTGTGATTTTCATTAAATGATCATCAACAACATTTGCAAAATGGTAAGTAGGATATCCATCTGCTTTCATAATAACAAAATCACTTTCTTGCTGTATTAATGTCGCATCACCATAAACTAAATCACGATAGACAATTGGTTCTGATGATATTTTGAATCGAATACAATAAGTTTCATGTTTACTCAATTTTTCCTTAACTTCATGTTCAGTAAGATGTCGACAACGATTGTCATATTTTGGCTTAGCGCGTATCTTTAATGCTTCTTTTCTCAATAAATCTAATCTATGCTCACTACAAAAGCAATAATACGCTGAGCCATTTTTCAAAAGTTTTTCAATCTGCTCTTTGTAAATATCTAATCGTTTTGATTGAATATATGGACCATATGGGCCACCTCTTACTGGATCCTCATCAGGAATAATTCCTGTCCATATTAAATTATCACGCAATTTTATCATTGCTTCAGGTTCCAATCTTGTCTGATCCGTATCCTCAATTCGTAATACAAAACTTCCACCATTTTTACGGGCAAATAAATAATTGTATAATGCTGTTCTTAAACCTCCTAAGTGCAAGTGTCCTGAAACATTAGTGAAAATGAAATACAAATAAATAAATTAAATAAAAATTCAAGTGTATCAGAAAATTGAGGTTATGTTCATGAATGAAATTAAATAAGGTTATAATAATTAATTTACCTGTAGGACTTGGTGCAAATCTTACTCTCACAGATTGTTTACTGAAATATCTTGTTTGTATGAACTGTAAATTATTAATAATACGCAATATTTTACACTGCATAGTTGCAAAGTAATTTGGATACAAATTTCCTTTTTATCATCGAACAAAATTAATTCAATATATTTTTTTTATAATGTGATTAGTTGGCTCTATTTGCATTTAATTAATTTTTTTATTTCACGCCATGTGTGTGCACTTGTCTTAACACGTGTAGATACTAGATACTATTCAAGAACAGAAAAATTCTAATGTTATTTGCTATAGTATGATCTATGATAGTATATGTATATATATATTATCATACTATATTAAAATTTGAATTTGTAAAAAGCATTTAAATATTTGATTATTTATTAATCAACATGAATTTTTCATGATATTAAGACGATAATTATAATTTGTATATTAATTTCGTAATTATAATATGTTTAAGGACATTTTATTGTTACAAATATTGCTTATTGTTGCCGCCATTTTTAAAAGATTATTTAGTATTTAATAGAGGAAATGTGTATGTATATGTATACTATTTTGTACATGTATTAGTCACATGCTATGTACGTTTTATATGTTTTTTTCACGCTGGTTTTGAAGACTACATAAATGTGTACTCAAAAAATTTATGTTAAAAATAACGTAAAATAATAAATATTGTCAAAATGGCAATTTCATTTTGTGGAAAACGAATGATTTTAACACGAAATACTATATATAAAACTCAAAAAAGAAAGAATGGATATATAATTCTGTAAGTCCGGTAGTTTCATAGAAAAGAGGTTATGTACAATTTTATTTTTTCGTAAATAAACTTGATTTAATTGAATTTTTTCTTTTGCAGTCTCCCAGAAATTGGTGAAGATTTACCAGATAAAGATCCTCTAATTAAACCCAATGGTTTTCCTGAATTTAACACTTTTTCTGTTGAACGAGCAATCGCTGCAGTCGGAAAATTATCGGTGTTATACGAAGAGGGAATTCAGAAAATTGCAGAAAATATTCAAGGTAGAATTTTAATACTGAATTAATTCATGAATTTATAAAATTAACATATTTGATATTGTTACAGGAAAACAAAATGTGGATATTGTTAATGATGTTTTAAATCCGATTGAGGAATTAAATTTACCATTAGAAACAACTTGGGGCATTGCTAAATCACTTTATTTTGGCAATCAGAGTTTAATGCCAACAAAATATTATGAATGTATTCATAATCGTATGATAAAAGCCAGATCAGTAAAATTCAACAATTTATCTTTGTACAAAGCGTGCAAAGAAGCAGCTGCAAATAAAAATTTAAATTTAAGCGCTGAACAACGACGAATTATTGCATTATATACACTTGAAGGGCGATTAAATGGATTAGACATGGAAAATGAAAAAAATAAAAATAGATTAACATATTTGAATACTCAAATATACAAAAAAAGCAATGAAATACGACAAAAAATTGAAATAGCAACTACATCGTTCAAATCAAAGATAGATAATCCACATGTAGTGAGAGATTTTCCCGAAGATTTTTTACAAACAATCGCACAAGATCCGAAAAATCCCCGACAAGGTCCATGGACGATAACTCTTCAGCCAAATATTTTACCACGGTTTTTGGAATATTGTCCTGATCGTGAGCTAAGGTATATTACATGGCACGCTAATGCTACACGTGGGGCAATCGCAGGTGAAACTTTATTACGAACAAGTTCAGAATTAGAAGATGTCCGAGATTATCGAATGAAACAAGCTAAAATTTTTGGATACAAATCGTATGCACATATGAGCATGGAAACAAAAGTTGCTGGCAATTTGGACAATGTTTATAGTGTAATGGACAATTTATTAGCAACTGCGCGTCCAGCACAAGAAAAAGAAATCAAAGATTTGACAGAATTTGCGCGCAATCGTGAATTTGAAAGTGATATAATTCGACAATGGGACATTGATTATTGGATAAGAAAGCATCGAAGAGTTGTATTGAATTTCAAAGATGAAATTTTACATCAATATTTTCCATTACCACACGTACTCAAAGGATTATTCCAATTAATTGAACATTTATTTAGCATTCGCATTGTTGAAGGACCAAAAACTGATGTGTGGCATACAGACGTGAGATTTTTCAATGTTATTGATTTAACAAGCACTAGCGATGAACCAATCGCACATTTTTATCTTGATCCATATACAAGGGGCAGTAATAAAATGACAAAAGCTGAAGATGCTTCATGGATGGTGCCAATAAGAAATAAAAGTAAAATTGGATCTACAACACCATTGATATCATTAATTTTTAATTTCCGACCACCTGTCGGCAATGTCCCGTCATTACTTTCATTCAAAGATGTTATTAGTCTATTTCAGGAAGTTGGAAACTCCCTGCAATTTCTCTTAACTCGCGTTGAATATAGCGAATTAGCTGGTTCATCAAATATTGAATGGGATGCAGCAAGAGTATGTGGATATTTCATGGAAAATTGGTTGTACGAACCGCATATAATTAAACATATTGCAAAGCATTATAAAAGCAATGAAACATTATCAGACGAACAAATTGAGAGTATAAAACAAATAAGATCGCACATGGCTGGTTATAAATTGTGCAAGGAACTTTACTATTCACGTTTTGATTTAGAGTTATATGATTCTCCAGATTTTTGGGTGAAAATAATGCATCGTTTATGGTCACAACATTTTGTTATGCCAGAAAATAATGATGATTCGAGTGTTACCTCATGGACAGGAATATTCAGCGGACCATGGGCTGCCGCATGGTATAGCGATCTTTGGTCTCGAATGATTGCTGCTGATATTTATAGTGCTTTTCAAGATTTACCAAAAAATGACTCTGATCAGGAAAAAGAAATCGCAATGAGATTCCGTAATACTTTCTTGTCTTTAGGCACTAGCACTCCAGCCAGTGAAGTTTTTAGGCAATTTAGAGGAAGAGATCCCAATTCAAGAGCATTATTAAAAAATTTAAGTTTAAATCCAGTCAAAAATAATGCTGTAGATTAGTTATAAACAATTTTTTGCGATATCTCTACATGAAATAGTGTAAAAAAATGCTAATATTATACGTTGAATCTAAAAATAATTATGTCATATGTAAAAAATTAATATTTAAGCTGATGATCAATTTCTCTGTACATCTATTTTCACCTGAGAATATACATAATGGTAATAATAAAATAACATCTACATTTAATGATTAATTATTATTAATTTAGTTGAACATAATTTTGGAGTGACAAGTATACTTGTATTTTAAATTTAAATTAATATATTTAAATAATTATAGAAATGTATATCACATTTATCGCACTCTTGTTCTTAGTTTTTTTGTTATTAATTTTGTTTTTTTCTGCAAATTATCCTATAGACGCGACACAAATTATACTTATAAATAATAAAATTATGATTATCCAGTAGCCGCACGTGCGATCTTTTTGATTAATTTGACGAATTCGACGAGTTCCATCAATCAATCGCTCATCAGTAGTCTCTATATGATCGGCAAGGTCGTCAATAATTTCTTAAAATAAAAACAAATATTTATATAAATACAAATGTTCCAATCGTTTAATAATATTATTATTATTCTTGTTATGTGATAAGATACAAAAAAATTATCGTTATAACACAAATACCATTTTGATAATCCACTTCGGAATTAATTGTTTGGGCAATTGCTTTTTGTCTGGTTATCACTTTGTGTAGTTCTTCAAGGCCACGGTCTTGTTCTAGAATAAAATCAATTCTATTAATATACGGAAAATTAATTTTATATCAATTATAAATTATTTCAATGAATTTTACCAAGTAACGCATTTTCATTTTGTGTTTTTATATCAGCAACAGAAATATTTAAATCCAACGGTGGATCATCATCATCATCTGCACCCCAACCAGTAGTTCCACCATCAGCAAATGCTGAATTATTTGATTTAATCAAACTTCGTCTTTCTGACGCATGTGGATTCATTTTTAAATCATAAATTTGTCGCATTTTAACTTCATTACTCTGTAACTGCTCCACTTGTCTCATTCTTCTTTCTGCCTCATCTACAGTTCTAATTGCAATTTTATTAAGAAATAATTCTTGATAGTCAACAATATCATGATGTTTAAATCGAAATTAATCTAAAAAACAAAACAAAAAGGATACATCACTCTGAGTCTCAAGGCTTCATCAACTTTTTTTCTCAATTGTATTATTCGATCGGCATATTGTTTCAATTGAAATCGAATATTGACAGAAACACTGGCAAATGCTGATGAAGTTTTCGGTTTACTTTCACGCTGTGTAATTTGTTCCATTATTTCACGAAAAAGACTCTCGCATGCATCGTGCTCCATAATCCTGAATAAACAGAAAAAAAACCTTTATCAAAATCAGAATATTATCGTTATAATATAAAACAAAGAGGTTAGAATTGTTGACATTTTACCATGGATCATTATCCTCTATGTATATTAACGCCATAATTGCGATAAATTATGAAAAAGAATTATAAATATATCTATATTTCAGGTTGCCCTGAAGGCGTACTGATAAACCTTATTATTAGAATCCCAAATACAATGAGACCCCAACGTTATTCTTATCGTTCTAGTTATTTTTCACTGATACATTAAATGACAATGGTGTATGATGCGCCAGTTTAACTTGGAGCACCAAACGGAGTTGACAGCCTTCATTAACACGTGGTACATCCAGTGGCCAGTGCAAGTACATACATAAACATAATACATATACAATATACTACATATATACATACATATAAACACATATTGTATATCATTCTATGTATTCCCACCACAGATTTATAGCGTATTCTCTACTGAGCGATGGGAAATTCCTTTCACGTTATCCGCCATAGTTTGCTATAAGTAAAGAGAGAATATATATTGCAGTCAACATCGTGAGGAATTTTATATTTTATTTTTTTTTCCCCTCAAAGTTCTTTCGCGACTCCACGGAATTGTACTCTGAAACCCATCGAACATCTGAGCCGAAGAACGCTTTGCGTAAACGGGTAGGTTATGTTTAATCTTTCATAATAAAACACAATTTCTCATTTCCTTTCAATGAAAAAAATTACGTACATATATTTTAAGACATTATCACATTGCTTTATGTGTATACATATGCGTATGCTTATTTTTTTTATTGAAAAAAAAAAAAAATGAGATAAGAGAGGGAAATGAATTGTACACAAAATGGCAGACATCTGCGCATGCGCATTTACACTAAACAGATTGCAAGAATATAATATATTATTCGTACATATGTACACATAACACCACACAGTCATTGGTATAAAGTGAACAAGGACAACTTGAATGACCTAAGAAGAGTATAAAATAAAGATAGAGTGTATTTGTCGCGTTAAAAATAGTACCACAGTGAATGCATTTATATATACATACATATACATGTATGAATTCTTGTTTCGTGCGCCCTTAAAAAAAAATTTTCTCCAGTCAGTGTTCAGAGTATCGTCTTTCTTTTTGACGTACGTGTAAAAACACAAGTATACAAATAAAATACATATATACCTGAATCGTGTGTGTATGTATACATACATACATACATACATACATACATACATGTATATATGCGCATGTTTAGGAAAGTGATTAAAATGTCGGGAGAAAGAGTGATTGTATGGTCCAAACGTTAATTGTGAACAATTTACCAAGTATTGCAAGAAGAAAAATTCATGAAAGAATTTAAATACTACACAGCTTATTAATATTACGTTCTATATAAAGAATTGCGTAAAAGGTCAACGAGCTATCGTCAGTGTCGATTCAATTATTTATTTATTTATTTAGCTACTGTGGTTGCAATTTATTCATAATTGTTACAAGTACATTTATAAAAACCAAATTAAAATCCAGTCCGCAGTCTTCCAAGAATCTGGACAACGAGAAATATTTTGTCGCATCTGCAGGTCAGTTAGCGAACATGTAACAATCATATTATGCATATAAAAATTCTCCAAATGTTTTATTGAGTTTACGTGAGCAGTGGTGCGCACAGCTGGATCGCGATGTTTTATTTATTTATTTTTTATTATTCCACTTGACTACTGCTTGTGTATAGGTGTATGTACAAAGTATGTATCAGTTTTTCTTGTTTTTTGGCCAGTTATTTTATTGTTTTACATCTGAAACACACTCTGCATGGTCAACCTGTATTACCTTCGTTATAGTCAAACTCTACTGCTGAATTGTTGTGATATGAATATTGATTTTAAAAATACGATTACATATCGTGAAAGAATTACATTGAATTTATCAGATAGTTGTCTATAAATATCTAATGTAAAATTCTATGAATTAAATTATCAATGAAGAAATGTTTTATTTGTAAAGGTAGTAAGTTTGGTATTTGTGTCATGTTCATCATTGATTTTTATATTTATTTGTTTTTTTTTTCTTGATTTAGCTTGGAGTTGAATTAGTATGGGTAGCAACACAACAATGAGTGAGACGGTGGTGTCTGCTATATCATCAGTGATGGAAAATGTAACACCAACAGTTTATGAGGATACAAATGAACCAACACCAATATTTCTTCAAACACGAGCAGCACAAGGCATCTCTGGTGCTTTTGTTTGGCTCGCATTATTCCTCACTTGCCAACAGGTAATTTGAAAAAAGTATAATCAAAAGAATATACATAAATATAAATCAAGAATTAATATATTGAATTTCTTTATGAAATATACTTGACCTATAAATTGTAAAATTATTGTGAAACATGTGTATATGTGTAAATTTTTATGTTCTGTAGATTTATCAACATTTAAGGTGGTACACAAATCCCACAGAGCAACGATGGATTGTACGAATTTTATTTATCGTACCAATTTATGCTACATACTCGTGGATATCGCTATTATTTTTCAATAGCGAAAGTTATTACGTTTATTTTTTCACCGTACGCGATTGCTACGAAGCATTTGTTATTTATAATTTTCTTTCGCTTTGCTACGAGTACCTGGGTGGTGAGGGTAATATCATGTCTGAGATTAGAGGAAAACCAATACGATCAAATTGTCTTTATGGAACATGGTGTCTCGTTGAAAAAACATATACGATTGGATTTTTACGTTTTTGCAAACAAGCAACATTGCAATTTTGTTTGGTTAAACCAGTAATGGCATTTGTTATTATTATATTGCAATCATTTGGTCATTATCGAGATGGCGATTGGTCACCGGATGGTGGTTATATTTACATAACTGCTATTTACAATATTAGCGTTTCTCTTGCCCTTTATGGATTATTTTTATTTTATTTCGCTACACGAGACCTACTAACGCCATTTGAGCCTGTACTCAAATTTTGCACTGTCAAAAGTGTTATCTTTTTGTCATTTTGGCAAGGTTAGTTTATACATTTATCAAATTTCAAAACAATTTATTATGAAAAAAAAAAAAAATAACATGAAAATGATATAATAAAATTTTTTTTTAATATTCAAGGTGTACTGCTGGCTATTCTTGAGAAAGCTAATGTTATTTCACCGGTTATTGATAGTCTGGGACATGCAACGAGCGCTGGAACTGTGTCAGCAGGCTATCAAAATTTTTTAATTTGCATTGAAATGTTATTTGCCGCAATTGCACTGCGTTATGCATTCCCTTATCAAGTATATGCAGCTGGCTGCGTTACAGATTCAAGGGGACGCAGTGTTACAATGCAAAGTATCAGCAGTAGTTTGAAGGTTTGTAATTGCGTAGTATTAATTAACATATTTAAATTTATTCATTTATATTTATTACGAAATTTTTCATAGTTATCTTTGATATTTTTTAATTTGATAAATTTTCCATCAGGAAACAATGAATCCCAAGGACATTATGACTGACGCCATCCACAATTTTCATCCTCAATATCAACAATATACACAGTACAGTTCAGGTATTATTAATAATTAATAATTTTTATTCTATTTTTCATAATTTGTGTTAATTTATTAGATTAGTTTAATTATTCTGCATGCAGTAATATTTTTTTGATTTTATTCATTTAATTTGCTTTTATTTATTATTTTGTAATATATTTTATTTGTATATTTATTTATGTTTTTTTGATTACCATAACATCAGCATTTTTGCAACATCTGTCAATCGTCATTGTTTGCTTGCATAATTTTTCTTTTTAAACTTCTCAATTTAACTTACTCTACTGCATTAATTACAGTAATAGCATGAATTTTAGATGAATTTATAATTAATTGTTAAAAAGAATGCAGTTTATAGTATTATTAGTACTTGATCATTTTATTTTTCGTTACTCGTTTACATCATTAATCACCGCCGTTATATTTACACAAGCAAGCATTTGAGATCACGATTTAATACACTTTTGGGCGTCTATTATTGGTGAAAGAATTATTGAAATTTGAATTTTATAAGCTTGAATAATTCACAAACAAGAAATAAATAAATGAAAGGAAATTTTATTTTAATTATGAGATACTTTGAAGAGCAATATGTTTGCTGTTTTTTCAGACGTCAATACCAATTTGCCGTACGAAAAGCTGTGAGTTTGATAGACGAGTGCCTGAACTCGAAATTAGTTTGCAGCAAAACTAAATCATATAAATACCGATATATGTATTCGTATATATACAAATCCATATATGAATATGTATATATAAATATTACGAAAAAACAGATTGGAGTCTGTTGGAGATTAATTACAAATCGTCATTGAAAATCAACGAATTGAAAAAGATGAAAAAATGATTTGATTATTTTTTTACATATTCGATTATGAAAAATTGCTCGAATATAGTGAGGTTAATCAAATAATTCTTGTTGTGGAACAAATGAAACAAAAAAAAATATTGAACAGCAGCTATTAAAACAGATTTTTTATTTTTTATTTAATTTTAAAAACAATTTAATTAACTAAACGATACGTATATTAATTATCAACAATACGGTTATAACCGCGTTTTTCTAAATATTGAACAATTGTAAAATAGTACTTAAGCACATTATTGAAAATATTATTTAAACGAGAACAAAAAAAAATTTGAATAAAGTAGCAGTGTATATCATGATAGGACATATATTTAAAAAAAAATGCTTTCTCAATAAACAATCAATTATAATTAGTTTGTAAACAACAAAAAAGAATGTTGAAATAATTTTTTTTCTCTGGCATAATTGTAAAAACAATGACTGGATAAAAGGAGGAAATATCCTTTTATTATTAATATTAATAATAATAATCATATATTTTTTTTTATTTTTCTTGTATGACGTTCACATTGCCGTTATTATCATTTATTATTGGCATGCATAATTAAAATAATTACAGATATGGCAGATAAAAAAAAAAGACAAATGACAATTAAATTGTTATGAAAAAATAAATGAATTTTTCGTTTTTAATTATTTATCATTTGTTATCTTGCATGTCACATTATTCCAATAGCTTAAAAATATTTCCATTTGCCCAAATCACTTTAATAATAATCAATATTTGCATGATTACCGATATTTGTACAATTATTTACCAGTCTAATAACAATAGTAAATTATTATAATTAAGAAATAATTAAATTAAGCGTCAATATTTGATTAATGCATTAAGTTATTAATTGTGTCTTTTATTTGTTTATTATTTTATTTTCCTTCAATTGTTTGATAAAATTTAATTATGGAATGAAATAAATATTAATTGTATATTATTTTAAACAACGATTACTCGTTATGTTATATCAATAATGTAATTATAATTAGGTGGTACGAAGAATCAACGTGGCATGAGGGTTTCAAGTTTCGATCCAGATGATCCACAAAATATGCCGGTGCCACCACCACAAAGACGCAATACATCGCATCAGCGTGTTGCAACAATATCGCAAAATTACAATGAAAAAACCATGCTATTAAGCAGCGACGATGAATTTCAATAAAAAACAAATTTAAGAATTAAAAGTAACCAAAGAATGATTGACAAATACTTGATAACAGCAGCAACAATACCAATTTGATGGTAAGATAATAAAAAATAAATAGAAATGTCTCATGTGAATGTTAATAAACAATCAGCCCAAAAAAAAAAGAAAAGAAAGAATTTAAATTAAATTAATCTCTGTAAAATAAATGCGTGAACATGTGGGGAAAAAAATGAAACTCATTGCATTTTACGATAAATAGTTCAAATATTATTTTATTTTATTAATTCTTATGTTAATATACCTTCATTATATATGTGACAACAGTATAATAATAATAATATAGAAGATATTTATTTTATTAGCGCTTACATGCGTTTCAAAAAAAGAAAAAAAAATATTAAAAAAAAAAGGGTGTTACTTGTTGTGCAGATGATGTGGAGCTAATTTAAGTAATTAAATATATATAATATGTATATAAATATTTCATATTATATACATATATTACATCGATTTGTGAATTTGAATTACACCATGACGATCGTTTCTTTTTTTAAATAATAATTGTACAAAATATACCACAGTACTTATAATAATTTAATATCAAAAAGTTCATTTACATTTTAAATTATTTTCTTCTTTTATACTTTTTTTTATTTCCATTTTTTTTGTTCAATTGATTTAATGCAAATAAAAGCGGAACAAAAAATAATACAAATACATAATGGTATTATCAAAATGATGAAGTTAATAAATGCTGGTTGACAAAAAAAAACTATATAAAAAGAGTTGCGAAATATGGATCATATTCTCAACTGAATTCAACCAGTCTATTGTAACATCCCATTAAAAAAAAACCCGCATAAAACTAAATAAAAGTTTTAAAAAAAAACACATGTATGTATATATATCATTAAAATATTTTTAGTTTAATATTTGAGTGTAAAACCTAAAATTTTGTTTATTTTCTATCATTTTTCATCAATTATTAATTTAGAGGTTACGAAAAAAATTATGAATATATATATATATAAATAAATAATATCTATTATTAAATTCTAATGTCCATGAGTGAATAAATTAAAACGGATACCTGGTGCTCGGTGTATTTTCTCATGTATCCTCAAAGAATAAAAAAAAAATATATGTAATTCAATATAATTTTCGTTGATTTGTTTTTGTTTATCAATTATGAATAATAATAAACACCAAATATATATCAGGAATCTTTTGTAATTTAAAAAAAAAACAGTTATCTCTATTGATTCATGTCCATAAACATAATAGCTTACTATATTACAAGTTATAATTACGTTTCATAAAGTTTTTCAATTACTCTGATAATTTAACTAACACAAAAAATAAAAAATGAACTATTCTAAAAAGTGTGTGCAAGCATATAAATAAATATTTTTATCCGAATGCTCAGCTTGCTTTGTAACATTTTGAAAATTTATTGTATTTGACAAAGAGAAAATCACTATTTTGTTCTACTTGAATTCCATCCAAGCCAGGGACTTTTTTCCTCATCTACATTATCCTCATCGATTTCCTCGTCAAATGAATTTGTTTGTAATTTTCGATTGGTTCTTCGGCCTGGTTTATTTTTAAATAATTTTTTTCCCCGTACTTTTGTGTATTTTCGTTTACAAATTATTTCATTTATTTTTTGTGGTCCAATTACTTCAGCTTCAATATCTTGATAATGTAATTCATGATCCATATAACCAACAACGTTATTTTCTTCACTTGTATATTTTTTATATTGTTCATCAACATTTCGCTGAATTACTGTTGGTTTAGTTTTATCACCGACAGTAGTATGACAATCATTACGATTATTGGTCATTACATTGTCGCGTAAAAGACATGGTTCAATGGGTTTAAAGCCAATTGAACGTAAACGTGCAACTCTCACGTCACCATCCGGTAAATTAACTGGCACAAATGCTGATAAATTGTTGAGTGGTTTATTAATTGATACATTTTTGTTATTTGTGCTTGATTGGACACTCGGATTTTCCTTAGAGTTTTTTTGTTTATTTGTGCCATTTGTTTGTAATGAATTAGTGTTATGTGAAGACATCAGTATGGGACGATTATTATAATTTAGTTCTTCCAATGATTCATCACTGACATTTTCCGATTTGACATCATCAACAAGGTCAATACATTCGATTTTCATTGGTTTTTTATCATTCTGTTCACTACAATGGGATTTAGTTGAGGTTGATGATTCTTTTTCTAAAGTACACTGTATCATTGCATCAACCATTCGTGATTTAGGTCGTGGAATTGTTCTAGGATTAACTTTAATTGTCATTTTATTCCTTTTTTCTATTGAATTTTTCCGTTTTTCCTCGTCAATAGTTCGCATATTTGTTCCAACTGATTTCACCGTATCATGTTGAGTGTTTCTATCAATTGTTTCATCACATTTTTTCTTTTGTACATGTCGAGTTTTTGGCATTTTTGTTTTTTTGACACTTTTTAATCGTTTATTCGTTTTCGATAAATCAACTCTGGTATAATTGGTAATAAATCCCTTAAATTCTTTACGTTTCCTCAGTATTATTGTCGGACTTCTTAATCGTCTGCTCATAGTTCGTGTTTGTATTGTGTGACCTCGAATTTTTGTTGAAAAATTTGCATCAATAACTAAATTAGCAAGTTCACGTTTCTTCATGGTGGTCGATTTAGAAAATGGCTGCGCGACTTTATCACCACTGTGCGTTTTATTTAATCTCTTTGATGAATTTTTATTTCGATTAATATTTGAATCATCAATAGGTACTAAAGCTTTTGCAACTCGTGTACGTCTCAATCCCATCAATCTTCTTCTTCGATCTATATTTTCATTTCCAATTTTTTTCGTTGATGCAACAGTTGATTTTATTCGAGATTCATATAATTTATTTTCATTCTCATTCGATTTCAGTATTTCTTTTATTTTACCACGTGTTTCCATCGTATTTGATTTTTCCATCGAGTTTGAATCCACAACTGATTCTGTTTGAACTAAATTTTCAGTTGGTAAACCAATTATACTTCCAATTAATAATTTTCCTGTAGGATTATAGCGTTTCTTGACAATTAAATTTAATAATTGTTCAGGTGTCATTGTTTCAATTGCAACACTGGCCTCAGGCAATTTTTTTATCAATGATTCTGTAGACGATAAAGATGTATTTGATGAACTTCTTCTAGAATTAATAATTTCAGCTTGCTGAGATGTTTTTAAATCATCTGGCGAATATTTATCTAAATTATCCTCATTATTTGCTTTCAATTTCGAATCCTCATCATTCAATTCAGATAATTTTAGACGATTAATTAAATTGCACACCATTGGAACATTCTTAATTGAAACATCATTGGTCTCTACATTGCAACCAATTTTTTTTTCACAAATATTTCTCGTACTTTTCAATGCACAAGTTGTTGCACTGACATTTGGCACATCACTAACTTTATCTATTCTCGAACCCGATTGTATTTGAGAATCTTGATTCATTTTGTCCTTGACACATGGGCCAAAAACATTGAGATTTATCGTGCCAACGGGATTCGTTGAATGATTACTGATCGTTCTGACAGGTGGTACAGGCTTTAATGTTTTATATATCCTACAAAATATCATTGGAGTAGTTTTTTTCATATCCTGTTGTGCATTTGGCGATGAATCATACAATTCAGTTCTAATTGAAATATTTGTATTTGGTAATTTACAAATTGGAGCTTTTTGCGAGCATGGTAACATTAAATTTTCCATTTGTTCTGACAAATCACCACTGTGAATATTAACACCATGCCCTACACCGCCAATTGCTCCTGTTGTATCGGTTTTCTTTGAAACATGTCGCATAACAATTGTACTTTCGACAACATCCGATGATTTATTTAAACATACATTATTGGCATTTAATGCAGTTGATGTCTTATGATCGTGAAATATTTTTTTCCTTTTCTTCTCTGGCTCTTGTGTTTGGCAACCGTACATATGACATCTCAATGAACCGCAATCTCCTGCCTTGGCATTGGCGCTACGTATAACAGAAGAGATACGTTGCGATACTCTTTTCGAAGGCAATATCCACGGCGGTGGTTCTTGATTATTTAATCTTGCTAATGAAAATTTATAATATTTTTTTGAATTTGAAGATACACCAATCCAAGATGAAATTACAATATAAAGTCCATCATATCGATATCCAGTTTTTGGCGCGAATTCATTTGTTAAATTGTAACTTCGAACAAGTCTCAATGGAATATTATGTTGATAATTATACATCAATGGATCATCCATTTTACCAGAAATGTATTCACCACCAGTGAAAGTTAATAACGTACCTAAATCAATATCATTAGTTGTATTTAAATGCGATGTACATATAGACGCTACGCCAAATGGTCCAGTTTGAATGTCTTTATCAAAAGGACTGTGAACCTGATCACGTGAACAATCCATACGTATTCCCCACCAATGACCCGATGAAAATCCTTGTATAGGTCCGTAAATTGGCTCAACAATCTGAAAAAAAATAATGCAACATTTATAACCTCAAAATTATTATCGTGTTTACTTTTATAAATCTATGATCATCTGTTGTATAATTACCACTTGATCTTGTCGTGTGATAATCGATGTTTTATCACTTTTTTTCTCTTTTTTTCCATTATCCTTTTTTGTTTTATTATTTTTACAATTATTGTTGTTATTCTTATTGATATTGTCATCATTATTGTTACTGTTATTATTTAATTTGGCAAATAACTTGATCCATTCATCTGAAGTTTTATTTTCGATCTAAAAATTTATTACATTATAATATTATTGTCCATAAAATTTACATTTACTATTATTCAATATATTATAAATTTGATTTCATAATACTGAAACTAACCTTATTAGGCACACGTAACTTTGATAAAATTGCTCGATTTTCTTCAATTGTATTTTGATAAGTTTCACCAATCAATTGTCCTTTCGCCATTTTATCATTTTATATTACTTTATAATATTGGAAGTAATGTAATATACAGAATTTCATTGAAATAATTGAAACACGCTGCTTGCTAATAAAGTCAATGAAACATTTAATTTTACACTACAATACAATGAATGTGAAATGGAGAAGTTACTTGAATTCTTGGATTATCACCTTTGCATTTCATGTTTGCTAATATGTATAATGTATGTAATAAATGAAAAATATATACTAAGCGAGCAAAACTTCACTATATAAGAGTATATATATATAGATTTTAATCTGTGCCATTGACGGCAAATATTATAAATAATACTTTACAATTTATATACGGTCGGTAGTGTAGCAATAATTGAGTATACTCAGCAAGTATAAGCAAAAATTGCTTATACATGCGACAAAAAGTATATAAAAAAAAAATTCAAAAATACATTTCCGTTAAGACCTGTAAATATAATTGAATTCACCAATTAGAATACTCTATTTCATATCGCATTTCTTAATCTGTGAACTCTGATTGGTGAATTCATTTATGTTTATATAAAGCCTGATTTACATCACTTAATTACATGCAGTGCGCATGCGCCCAGTCCGATTGAAAAAGGAATGCAAAAAATAAATAAAGACAAAAATTTTTTTATTATTAGTTTCGCTCTTGGCCACCAGGAGGCACTTAGAAGCTGACCATATAATAATTCTCAATAGAACCATTTCTACATGTGTTTTGGATGAACTATTTATATGTATGTATATATATACACAACCGGTGTTGAAAATATGACAGACGACAAATACAATCTATAAACAAACGTTTGACAGAGATAGACGAATTAATACATAACGAAGATTGAAGTGAAAGAGGTGAAGAGTTGCACACGTGAGTGTGTGAATGAATGTATTTTACTTAAAAGTGAATAAAGTTTACAGTTGTGATCAGCTGTGCGACGTCATGGCGAACAGCCGAGGAGGCATCTCGTCCTCCTCATCATCATCGTCCTTGGAGGAGTTGGAACAAGAAGCAACGAGAATCTCTAGCATTGATTCACTTCGAGACAATGCCAAAAATTTTAAGGACCGCGAACATCAACGGACAGGTTATAAAATCAAATTTATTTATATATCCATATGTGTTGTTATATTTAATAATTAAATATAATTAAAGTACAAATATTGCGATGTTGAATGTTTTAATTGAAAGATTTATTATTCATTATTGCCATGACAGTGACAGATATGCCAAGACGAGAAGATAATCCATTCAGTTTTAAACATTTTTTGAATAAAGATTCATGTAATTATCAACATGCTGGAGCCAGACCAAAAGTTTATTCTACAAGTCGATTAAATGCTACATCAAGTGATAATAAATTAACTGGAGGAATTGAGAGTGAAGGAATTTATACGAGAAATCCTACTGAATTACCTGATTTTGTTCAGGATCATTTAGTTATTGAACAATGTTATTTAAATCAGGATATAGCTGGCAGTGTTGGTACACAATTAATTGGTGACGTTGATAATTTGCCAGATTTTGCATTGAATAGCGTTGAATCAAGACCATTAAGGTCAGTAAAACAAGAAATTGGTAGAGATTTACCTTTTGATCTTACTGGAAGTTTAGAGAGACGAAGAAGTCGTGACAGATTATTATTAAATTCATCATCGCCTGAAGTGGTTGATGGTTCATCGAATTTCAGACGTCATCAAGACAATTCACCTGAGTTATTGGAGAGAATTAATTTTCCATTGGATTTACCAGTTCCACCAGTTGAATTATCAAATTGTTCCAATTCAACTGATCATAATCATTCACCGCGTGACAATGTCAGTATACAGAAATCATTGCCGGATTTTTTGAGCGATGGACCAATACGTAATCGTGTTATTCCGCAGCCAGAAACAAATAATTCAGCGAATTTAATTGAACCATTGGATCGAAGATTGCAGCTTGAAAATGAATTATTGCAACGTAACCTTGAAATTGCGCGTCGACAAAATAATGAAAATAATCGTCGGATACAATTGTTGGAAGAGGAATTATTATCACGACGTGTTGTTGATCATGAAGAGACTGCACATTTGGAAAAAGCTATGGAACAAGTGGAAGATAATTTAAAACGCAGCACAGTACGTACAAAATTATATATCTATTAAACACTTATCATTGTTTTTTTATTCATTAAATTCATTTAAAAAGATGAAAAAAAATATGTTTGGATCATAAAATAATTATTATTGCATTGGTTATTTTCAGAGACGTGCAGTAAATGCTGAGTCAGCAGTAACGGCGCTTAAGCAAGAAGTCAAAGCATTAACGGTAAATATATATTTTCTTTTATTATAATACAATATAAATTTACATACGAATTTTTTATTGCATTATGATTTTTTTTTTCTTCATATATTTTCACAGACGGAGATATCGGTGCTACGTGCAGAGAATAGACAATTAAGAAATGCAGTTGGTGCTGGATACTGTGATCAAAGACCATCAGAAACAGATAACAAAATTCGATTATTGGCTGGAGATTTAAGAGAAGCTGCTTCATCAGCTGAATCACTTCTCAGGTTTTTATTGTAGTCTTAAAATCACATTTATCATTATTATTTCTTAATTTTTTTATTTAATTTTTATCTGTGATTTGTTACAGACAATTAATGTGTGGCGTAGATAATTTAAAAATTATCTCATCAACGTTGGAAAATATTGACAGGATAGAAGACAAAACCAAAGATTTTTTACATGACTTCGACGATGACAACGCCGCTGGACCGGCATTGTAGTTCAGATAACAGAT